>CM055956.1:76769677-76944757 GCA_029490685.1 Schizonepeta tenuifolia | reverse complement strand
CACGAAAACAAGAAATTAGTGTGTCTACACAACAAGAATGGACATTTAACTCATTTTATGTGTTCTTTTCGTTTAAGAAACGCTAATACTATTAATTTAGGCGGACACAACAAATTAATGGTTTGAGGTAATTAACATCTTTGTTGCTCACTTCCACGCCATTCAGACATGGTTTCAAGTCAAAGAGATTGTCTCGTCTCTATCATCTACATTTCTGACACAAAATAGGCAAGCAACAACTGCAGGAGAATTAGAATAAGCTATGACAATCTGAGGAAATTTCAACTAAATTAGGGGAAATCACTAACAAAAATAATTAGGCAAATTCTCCAAGAGGCTAAAGACCATCTACACCCTCACAAGTTGCAAAATATGGAAGCTTTCTTGTTTAGAGCTTAGCATGTCATGCGATCCAGCTTTCTTTTGCACGTAACCAAGAAGAGAGCAGGATAAAATGTCGTCAAGTTTTTCTTCGAGCGAGAATGTGAGCATCCCCATTGTGAGTATCGAGTTAAGAGCCAAGTGTACTAATTTCATTCCACTTGAAGAACTATCTTCATGAACTCATATACCAAGTAACTAATGGCTGCTGATGGCAAAACCTGAGAGTTGGATATAGAAATATCGTTTAGATGCATCAAATTATAACATGTATTTTGCTTTATAATTACCAATATTATGGGAAAGGACAAACAAAACAATAAGGAACGCTTAGAACCGCCGTTACTTCAATTAATGGCAAGCATGAGGAATGTTTGCACAGCAATCACGACAAGACTAGGTCCAGTGCCATTTGAATGATCAAGAACGCGAGCTATGCAAGATAGGAAGTGTTAAAAGTACACTCCAACATAAAGACAGTAAAGGAAATCAAGGGTTTGCTACTAGCTAGTATAATGTTCCTTTTGACTTCCTCCAACAGGAATGCATAAGCTACCTAAACTTCAAAATAAGTGCACACGTGAACAGAGATACATATGCTGCCTAAACTTCAAAATAAGTGCACACATGAACAGAGATACATATGCTGCCTAAACTTCAAAATAAGTGCACATCAGAGATACATAAGCTACCTAAACTTCAAAATAAGTGCATGTGAACAGAGATACATATGCTGCCTAAACTTCGGGTTGAATGCACGTGCAAATGAATAATAATTGCTCATATAAACTTCTAACTGAACAAACGCAAGGTTTCAGTTCCAAAAAGAGATAGGATACAGCGTTCGTGTAAGAAATCGTGACAAAGTTTGATTAGATAAGAAGATGTAAAATGTTTATGGCATGGGAAATAGATTCAAGCCCTCTTCACAGATGGATTTTGCCATAATATTTCAAATAGCTAAGTATCAATTTTATGAGGTCCCAAATATCCAATAACCAATCCTAGTAAATATGCCCAATTCAATAACTAACTAGAAACGCCCGTCACAATATTTGGTTTGCATTTCTAACTGCCTGGACAACATTTCCTAATGTTCCCATTTCTAATTAGCTCGCTGGGCTTAAAAAGGCTTCAAAGGGTTACAGCTACGTAAGTCTCATGAAATTCTTCATCAGTTTCCATACCAAGCAGACAAGAATATTAGGATCAGTATATCTATGATTCTGAAAGTTCTGTATACATAGGATTTTAAAATAATTACTTTTCTTTTAGTTAGGGGAGGGAAGAGCAGTGGCATTGATGCTGAACCTCTCGTTTTACACATGAGAGGTCTAATAAATAAATAATCACTTTAAGAAGTTAAAACGACACAAAATATACATGCTGATATGTCTGAGGCAGTACCTGTAATATACTTGGGATCAGTCCAGCATAGAGTGCTTGAATGCCACCTTGTTCGACAATCTTCAAACAAGTTTGCAGCGCACCCATCTTCGTGGCCCGAACTTGCATCTGAAGCTGTCTTCTGACAACTTCAAAAGGATACGTGGCAGCTTCAGAGCATGCACCAGCTATTGCTCCATATATTAAAGTTCTGACTGGATCCAGCTCAAGCTGTTCAAAAGCATTTAGTTCATCGCCTTGTTGCTTCATATGATGAAGCCTCTTTCTTCCTTCAGGGGAACGTAGATATGTCGATTTTAAGATATCATAAACTCCATAGAAAACAGCACCAGCAGGAGCCATGCTAATAATTGATGGAACTAGACCCTTGTACAGAGAGAGGAATCCTTCAGTTTGGATCATGTGACGAAAAGTACCAATTAGTCCGCCCAAGGCTTCCCCTCCAGGAGCTACCATGACTGTTCTGATCTGATATGTTCGGAAAAGAAGATTATTATTCAAAAGCACTTGGGGCACAGTGGCACACAAGATAGTTTCGGCACTTGGCACCCTATGAATTTCAGTTTCTATCCAAAAACAATTTATCTCCATCTATAGGAATCAACAGTGCAATGTGCATCACAATCAATTAAAAAAAAAAATGCTAAATCGACAATAATTTAAATTCTACCAGAAAATTATGAATCACTTGTCGTTTGGATTTCAAACTATATTAATAATGTGCGAGGGAGGCTTTAGGAAACTCACAGTAGCCTGAACACTGAACCTAGTAAAAGGTCGTCCATTCACCACAAACTCAGTTTTGTATGTAATAACTTCTATCAAACTAGACAGATTTTCGAATCAAACTGTTAAGAACCCAAAGAAAGCAGCACAACCAAATTTCAAGTACTAATTTATTATAGTCAAGAAGTTTGCTTCAATTGACCAATATGCAGCAAGTTGAAATTATTAAATGACAAATTTTCGAATCAAACTGTTAAGAACCCAAAGACAGCAGCACAGCCAAATTTCAAGTACTAAATTATTACAGTCAAGAAGCTCGCTTTCAATCAAGCAATATGCAGCAAATTGAAATTATTAAACTCCATGCGAGTGACAATAGGGTTAACATAATTTTCTCCAGCATATATTACTAGAAGAAAATTAAAAAAAAAAATCAAAAGAAATGTGCTAGGTATTAATCGGAGTCAGGACTCTCTGACTATCATCATCCAATCAATCTCTAATTATGAGTTCTTCGAGAAGCTGAAAACATTAGATACCCATCATATCTACGGAAACAAGTATCCACATTTAAGCAAACCTGCAGGTAAAAAATTATTTAAAAGTGTTACTCACAGTGTCCATAGGTATACAGAGCACCGTCGCAGTGATTCCAGCAGCAGCACCTGCAACAAACCTTTCAAAATTTGTTATCTCTTTGTTGCCAGTCAACCGGAGCAGTTGATTTCTATAGGTATCATATGCATAAAAGTTGATAGCCTTGAATGGAGCTGTTCGTAAGATATTGACAAAATTGCCCTTCCAGAATCCTCTGATCCCTTGAGAAGCCCCTATTGATTTAATAAGCTCGAAAATATTCCTTTGTTCTCCACGAACAATATATTCCAGCTTCAATCTCTCCAATGGTGCAACAACAGTTCTGGTGTAGTAAATATGCAGGAGATTTAAAAGGTTCAGCTGATCAGTGCATGATTTACCATGTAACAAGAGAGCAGTTAACTTTTACCACAACAATTACTCATTTAGTAGACCACATGATCATAAAGAATAGAAGTCCATAGTTCATTTGATTGAAAAAAATGGGCACTTGAGAAGTACATCTTTGAACTTACTGCACTTTAAGGAAGCAATGGTAGACTGGTAGGATGACAATAACAACCATTCTCTCAGTTTCATGGGCTTTAGCATTAAAGGCACATGAGTGATTGGAATTGCATATTTAGTTGCAGCAAAACTAAAGTAACCATAAAAGAGAAAAAGAGATGTCCAAATTAATGAATGAACTAAGTATATTCATGTTGCATTAATTAAAGCAGAAACACACACACACACATACACACACAAACACCACCCACAAAAAATCTATATACTGTAAAGTGTAAACATACAATATTGCATTATATTGCTAGCAAATATTGTAACTGAATTATTCAGAAGGAATAATTCAGAGAAGAAACTTAGTTCAAGCAGTTATAGGAGAAGGATTATTTCTTTCAAGAAACTTAGTTCAAGCAATTGTAGGAGAAGTATTATATCCTTCAAGTTCCGTGTCTATGATGGTGCCTTTGCGATCAACATATATACTTAAGATCGACGCACAAATATTAGCTTCATATGTTGAGAACTGTGGATTGCCAAACCAGTAAAAACTTGAAGAATTTCACAGGAAGTAACATATTAATATGAATAAGCTTAGCAATGATGTTTGTGCAACTTTATAAGAATCATTGTGCCAAATAGTTCATTATCCATGCGACCATACTTCTGTATTTTAATAATATTGACGTATTATAATCCTTCAATGAAAATAAAAATAACGATCATTATATTAACGAAAATAATTCAATAATATCCATTGATTATAACTACGTATTATTCATTGTGTTATATAGAAGGAAGCACTCATAACTTCAACAACATTTTATTAGCATTTGTTGCAATTTGAGAAATCCACATGAATCTTTCAGATGCAAAGAGAAAATTTTGAAATGAAATTCACATAAACTGTCAAGAAAACCAGCTTTTATATAATAATGTTTTACTAAAATGTTCACAGAATCATTAAACAATGATATTTTATATTCTCTTATTGTTAAACTTACTTATTCTTTTTATCCGACAAGTAGGACTGGGATAAAAATATTAACTTAGTGATTATAAGGATTTGAAATATTATAATATAAAAGCTTTAGCTACCAGTTCCCTTTAATGCTTAATAATTTGGTAAGTAACTTTATCGAAAACAAGGTGCCTAAAACCACACAATATTCACATTTGAACGCATAAAGATAAACTAGAAAACAATACAGATTTTTTAGAGGGAGACAAGATACACGAATAAGGCTAATTATCTTCTGCCTAACAACATAGCAGTTCACTGGTTGATATATGTTTTCCTGTTGCCTACCTGCCATCAAGTTAGAAGTTAGAACTAGTCCAGTCACAAATTAGAAGTCAGTATATTTCTGACAGAAATGCATGATGTGCCCAGAGGTGGCCACGGTTCGGTTCTTGGTCCAAACCATAACCGGAACTGGTGGCTCGGTTCCATCCCGAGGGAATCGGAACCTAACCGCCGACTTCTTCGGCTTCGGTTACAAACCGGAACAGCCGGTTCCGATTCCGGTTCAGTTCTGGCAGTTCCAAAACAGAACCGGGGTTCCAATTATGTACTCCCTCCATATCTTTTCATTAAGCCCATTTTACCTTATTTGGACGTATCATTTCATTAAATCCATTTCCTAAAATGAAAATGCAGCATATGATAAATACTATAACTCATAAATTACCATATATGCCACTAAAAAGTACTAACTTCTTTCTCTCTCCTACTTGATGTGACAAAAATACCCCCAAAAAGTTACTTTATCTTTTCAATTTTATTATAAACAACTAATTTTCTTAACATACGTGCCCAACCAAATGGCTTTACTGAAAAGATACGGAGGGAGTACATGTTTTTTTTATTTTTTTCAACTTTTTCTTTTTTATTGTAATTTTATGCATTCTAATGTAATATTTAGGTGAATAAATACAAATTATGACATAAATATAAATATAAGTTTCAAATTAAATTTTTATTTTTTTTTTAAAAAAAAGGGAGGGACCGGCGGTTCTTGGTTCCGAACCAAAACTACTGGTTTCGGTTCAATTCCGGTTCTCTTGGCCACCTCTAGCTGCGCCAATTGAGACTCAGTGCTAGGCTTACCTCTAGCAATAAATTGGGCAATAACTTAGAACTTCACTCAGGTTCACTAGTAAATAAGCTACAAACTTGTCCTCCCTAAGATCCTGTCTCTAGGCCCTCATGATATTGACAAATTTGTTCATCAAATAGAACAAAGCCTCCAGGTTCATTGTAAATTGTATTGAGAAAAAATTATGTTCACAACAAAATAATATGGTTCCAGGTTTTATACAAAAGTAGATGCGAATCGAATCTAGTTCGTGCATATTTCAATTTCAATGAGAAAATATTCTTCCTCAACCCCTATTGACAAATTCAATATGGTAGAACTCACATGATCGATCATCCTAGTATTCGAGACATAACAAGTAGGGTGAGATTTCTGCTAGATATGGTACAACATCAAGCTTGCTTACTGATGATAAAAATGATGAATGTGCGTGCACACTACACATGCCCATGAACAATTACTTCACTTAAGATGTGGATTTCCTAGAAAAATTACCACAAGCAAGAAACAGTGAGATATCCATTCAATTATAAGAAAAGCCTCTATAAAGTAACATAATGACCACATAAAATCAACTATACGAAAGAGGTCCCAATTGATCGAGCAAAATCTATACATTCAGCATCATAGAGTAATTATGTTTAAGAGCTTTACTTCTCTTGTATATCAATCTATAGATGGTAAAATGTATTCACATACAAGTAAATGAGGGAGGTTGAAGCAATAAAGCACCACAGCCCTCGAAACCATGAGAGAACAACATTAAGTTTGGAGCAATGAGAAAAGACAATTTCGATATAGTAGTGATTACCAATACATTGAGCAGCAATCTATAGCGGTTTAACTACATCTACGAAATGGAAATAGAAGATGGAGAGACGGACAGACAGAGCGAGCGAGAGAGAGAGAGAGTAAAAACATACGAACCTTGATTACACGACAGCAACTACACTAAGTTCGTAGTATAATAGAATAGTTCAATATATCAATATATAGAGTATCAATAGTTCCAACTATAATTACAACTGTAGAGAGAGAGAGTAAAAACAACACAAACCTTGATACCATGGCAGCAACAGCACCTGCCCAGAGATGCTTAGCAGTGTTGAAAGTGCCTCCGCCGCCACCTCTGCTCTTCTCCTCCTCCCCAACCACCTCATTCAAAACCAACACCTCTTTCTCATCTTCATTCTCACTCTCAACATTCTTCTCTCCTACATTCCCCAAAACACTACTCACCGACAACTCGCCGTAGCTCCCTCGACCACCACCGCCATCACCGTTAATCGACGATAGAGTCACCGCTATAAACCCTCGACTTCGCCGCCTACGTCCACCCAATCCCCTCCGGCGGCTCCTCTGATAGGAACACCCAGCCGCCGCTGCAACGGCGTTCTGCTTCGGAGAAATCAAGGAAACAAACGCCGCCGGAGCCGAATCTTCTAGAAACAAGCCGCCGATATGCAAACTATTTCTCCGCAGATCGTCATTAGCTGAGACCGAGCTCCTGAAATGGTATTCTAGATTAAGCATTTCTGAGAGAAATTAGAAAATAAAAAAAAAAAGCTACAGCTCCGCCACCTAACAACACAGCTGAATGTGTATCTACTATAGAGAGGGAAAGATAACGTGCGTATATATATATTTGGCGAGAGAAAGGGAGAATAAGGCGAAAGGCGGATTGAAGGAGAAGGCGAAAATGGAATAAAAGGGGTATTGATTCCAAAGAGAGTATTTCACTGCATTGCTGCAATCGCCGGGCGGCAGATACACATTACGCACTCCTCAATGATCCCCTGCAGTTCGTTTACCTGCAGTGCTTGCAATTGTTGCTTTAGTGGGTAGTAGTACATAAACGTTTTAGGAAAATATTCTAAAATTTTCAAATCATTCGTCATTTTAGTCATGTGCGCGCACGTAAATTCAAAAAATAAATTGTTGATATTATAGAACAATTTATTTTTTGAATTTACGCGCATTTAAAATATGAATGACATTATAAAACAATTTATTTTTTAAATTTACGTGCGCGCACATGACTAAAAACTTTAACTTACAATTGAATTTGAAGATCGTGTTGCGGTTGACTTAACTTCGAAACTTTTAGGTCTCAGGTATTACCTACTCTATGCTAGAAATTAACCTCTAACTTTAAATAATAATTAAAAAATATATATACTCCCTCCGCACACGAAAAAGACGTCTATTTCAAAATGACATGGAGTTTAGTAAAATTGGTAGTGTGTTGTGAGTGGATAAGAGTCTCATATATTATATACTCCCTTCGTCCAATCTTTCTATGTCCATTTACCCCATTTTATCTGTCCAATCTTTCTATACTCATTTGTATAAAAGTACTCATCTACCCTTACTAATTCATGTTATTTTCTATCCTTTGCCACTTGGACCCACACCTTTATTCCACAAACTACCACTTTATCACTACATTTTTCATTATGGGCTCACCACTAACAAACTTTATTCCACTAACTACCACTGTATCACTACCCCTCAAATACCCCTTTATCCCACCAACTCCACTTTATCACTTTTCCTTAATACTCATGTCAGCACCCAAATGAGTACACAAAGATTGGACGGAGGGAGTAGTTTTAAATTGAGTAACTAAAATAAAGATCCCACTTGAATTGAGTGGAGAATTAAGATAAAATAAATTGGTTGAGTGGATGATTAAATTAATAATTGGTTGAGTGAAAGATTGGATTAAAATTGATTGTGTGGTCACATTTCTAAAAATGGAACAAACGTCTTTTTCGTGGGCAGTCGATTATGGAAAAACATGCATCTTTTTCATGAATGGAAGGAGTATTAAATTACAAATAAATTTAAAGACCGCGTCACAGTGGATTCGAAATCAAGACCTTTGACCTCGGGCATTAACCGCTGTACAGTTAGGCCAACACACACACAACTTTTTTTTGGGAATAACATTACAAGAAATTTTAAATATCACATGACGATACTCAAACTCATAACATTTGGCCAGAACAGTTTATTGAAAGGAAGCGCTGTACAGTTAGACCCAAACTCGTAATATTTGTGCATTAACCACGTTATCATTAAACTAACACACACCTACTTGGAAAGTGTGGTTTACCTGCCCTGTGTGGTTTGCAGGCTACTGTACAAGGGACGGGGGTTTACCCAGTGCGCACCAAAGGTAGCGGCTGCGGGTTCCCACGATATCAAAAATAAAAAATAAAAAAAAAAATAACACACACCTACACGACACACCACTTTTTTATTGAAAGGAAGCGTATTACCACTGGTTTTCTTACCAGCGGTCTGCACTGCAGAACAGTTCATTGTTCAAATGTCCATTCAAAAATTAGTTTGGACTTAGCCTTAAATGGCAGATCATAACTCATAAGTTCTCAAAATGGCCGGCCCACACAATAATGGATAAAGCCCAAACTGATTTTCTTAAATTAGTTCTTTTCACTTTGGTTTCTTCTTGATGAATAAATATATTGTTTTATTTTACAACCCATGTTGTCCCGTATCCGATCTGAATGTCGAATAAAAATGGAAGAAATAAAAGTCCATTTCACAAAAGTAAAAATCTGATAATTAGGTCCATGAAAGATTCTATGACGCCTCCATTTCAGTAGATGATTTTTCGCTTACAAATTCATCGATATGCAATGGAAAAAATGGATAATTTCTGTCACAACTCAATGATGAGGAAAATGTATTTTCACTAGACGAAAGTGTTTGAAGATTTGAGAGGAAGATTTTATATAATTTGTGTTTTGAGAAAATTGATAAAAAAAATTATGGTAAATTATACTACTACTTTTCTTTAGTAGATGATATTTTCCTATCTAGTGGTTGAATACTTGTTAAAATAGTGAATACATACAACAACACTTGGTTACCAGCACCCAAAATTCAATGAGCCACGCTTGAATGCAACGGTCTTACATTATGAGACGGGCGCGCCTCCCACACGCAATGCATGTTGTGCACGCATCCAATACTTTTCTTTTTTTGAATTTTTATTTTAGCATAACATGTAGAACAGTGAATGATGTGACCATGACTCCCAAAGCTACCCATCTATCAAAAATGCCATCATCAAAGCAAATAAAGCAATCGCCACAGTAAAGGCATGAGAGGCAAGAATAGAATCCAGGGCATGCCCGACCCAAGCTTCTACTCCTAGGCCAGGGCAAGAGCAGAGGAGAAGAAGGAACATTAAAAAAACAAATAGAAAATACGATACATGGGTTTATGATTGAAGCGTCCTAACATGTACGTGCAGAGCAAAAGATAGATCAGTCTTTAAAGTGTGGTGCATCTCATTTCACGTTGTGGTGCATCTTATTACACAGTGTAGTACATCTAAGTACACATGGTGGTGCATCTGCATACACTATATGGTGCATCTCAAAATGCATGGTGGTGCATCTCAAAAAATAGTAAAAAAGAATATTAATAAAATTAAAATTGATGCATCTTAATAATTAGTGGTTTATCTCATTACATAGTGTGGTGCATATTATCTGATTGGCAAAAAAAATTGAAAAAAAATCAAAAGTCAACTTGATTGACCGGATTGACCCAATCTCACCCAAGAATTTGCCAAATGACTAATGATAGACAAAGTCCTCGCGGACACTCCACATCAAATGTGGGATAAGCCCAATTAATTTATAGGTAATTTTAAACATAGCCCCCAAATATTTTACTATAGCCCATTTATTGAAATAATAATAAATTATATTATAAAAGTACTATTATATCCTTATAACCCTTAATTTATTTTTAATTAAAAATGATATTTTATTTTATAACCTCCATTAGATTCACAGGCTTCGGCTTTCAGCTTTATTGAATAGAGGGGGCTACTTTCTTTTATCCACTCGCCGAGTGATCTTTCTTCAATGTGCAGACATCTTGTTCCTATCATGTTTATATTTTTATTTCTCCAAAAAATTTCATTTTAAATTTCAAAACAAAGAATCACATCATATGTGTGCAATAATTCTAGCAATCGCCAAGGGCGAGCTCTCTCCGTTCGTTGGCTCTTATACAAAGTTTCTCGATCATCTCAGGCTCCAATTGCAAGAGCATTCTCGTCGAAAAGCTCATTGATCGAAGTAAAGCTGAGAAACATCGGTGCGATTTAGAGCATCCTCTGAGAGCATCTCCATTTAAAGGTATAAATATTGTTTTGGCGTTGCTGTGACTATTTGAATTAGAAGATGGATTTGCCCTATTTACTGGCTACCACATGCTTGATGAAATGACTGAACGAAATCAAAGTTGTGGAATTTGCCAAAAAATGAGTTTATTCGAGTCCATATAGTAGGCAGGATAGGAACTAATCGAAAAGAGGTCTCGGCCTGCCTATTGATTCCAATCAGAGGAAGAATCAAACAAGCATTTTAGCAATTTCTCAATTCACAGTTCGTTTTAAACACCTTCAGATGGTCTCTAACTCGCGTTACAGGTTGAGATTAAGACTGTAAACCATAAACCCAAAGAAAGGAAGTAGTTATTGGTTGCCCGTGTTGTTTGTCTTTGGTTTGAGGAAACAAGAGAAGGAAGTAGTTGCCTTGTCACCTAGCTAGGTTTTCTTAGGACAGAGAAGTCTCTTACTAGCTTCACTGATCGGGTATGCTGCTTGCCATTCCTTCCGGAGCCAATCAGTTGTTTTCTTTCCCTTGTTTTTCTCAGATCAACAAGTAAACTGCACCATTAAAGGAGAAAGACCTCTCCTTTCTTTAGAATATTAATACCATCATTGTTGCCATAAAACCATATTTTGCGAGTACTAAAGAATGTATGATTACTTTCAAGTTATGCTTCTGTTTTATTATTTTTGTAGCTAGTTGGCATTGAGAGATGAGGCAGAAATAAGCACGGACTGATACCTTATATTGAAGGAAGCGTCTGGATTATATGGTGCAAGTTGGGTCGAGGATACTGGTCCAGAAGTCGAGCCAAACGAATATAAAAATAACATAGAGAATGAAGATAACGAGTTTACGTGACCAGAGCTTCTGCTATAATTAAATATTGGTAAGGTTATCAAGAGGGTTCTACAAGTTATGCAAAAGAAATAAGATTTCAAATCTCAGCAAGGAGTTCACCCTTCCAAAACATAAATTTCAGTTATATGAGAAGAGCAACTTGGTGAGGTTTTCTCCAAATGTTAATTTAAATTGATTGACTTTGCTGCTAAATTAGTCGAACTGATATCCAATATCAGATTTTGTGGTTATGAATATTTTGAGTTAATTTGAAAGTGAAATAATGTATTATTATTTAAGGACTAATTAAGTGTAGTTTATGTCGCAATTAATGTAGTTTAGTGAGTAATCTTTGTTCTTTATGCCTATAAACTTAGTTTAGAACATTATTTTTACTCCTGATTTTATGAACTTGTCCTTTTGGGTTTAATCAAAAAGTAAATAGGTATGATTGTTTGCAAGTTATGTAAAAATAACTAGTTCTGAATCGTACTCTCAAATCTAGCATTGAATAATTATTTCTAAACACTTTATTTATAATGCTGCAATTCTCTACAGGAGTTGTATTTGAACAATATATCCACAAATGTCAGTCATGATGTTAAATTTTACACTATATCAACTGATTTGTTGTAAATTTTTGTCATCCAAAAAGAGAGCATTCCACAATTAAATGAACCAAAAAATTGAAGCAATAGTGCAACACATGATAAACTCAATCCAGATATATTTATTGCATAACAACGAAATTAATGTTGCTTAAAAGTAAGAATGACAAACTTCGCAGATGATTAAACCAAAATCTCTACCCTTTTCTTTTTACAATTTATTTTTAGACAAAGATTCAATTGAAATAAAATATCAGTCTTTATACAAGGCAAATATTCAATGGAAACAAAATATCTCAAAACATATAAATATATATTATGGATCACATAAGTTGATGATTTCTACACTTCCAGAGTTTGACTTTGGAATCAATGGCTTACGGTTTTTATGCGAGCTAAAAATGGAGTTTCCCACCCTGCAGCAGATTCAAGTCGAAGGTACTTCCAATTAGGCACAACGGGAGGTATTGGAGAACATTGGTCCAACAAAACCTACAAAATTAAATCAAATCAGTAAATAGTTGAAAGAATGAATGCAAGAATATTTTATTCGGAAAATTTGCAAATACCTTTACAAAATGATTATCATTTACATATCCAATCATTATAACCTTGAGTTGCGACTGCGGTGGTGGATTGGATCGAAGAGGAAGGTACGTGCAACATTGTTCATTACAAATACTAACTAGTACCACGTTATATCTCGTGACAACTAAATGACCCATATCAGGCAAACTCATCCAATTCTTATGTGGGGCTGGAATTATTGAACAAGATAATGCATCCAACAATTGAGCAACGGCTTGAGCAGAACCATATAACTTAACATAATAAGAACGATGACTGCATAATTCTTCAATTAACTCTTCTCGAATTTTTGACCAACTATCGTCTCCAAAACCAAGTAGCCCAGCAATTGCACGAAACCCACAATCTGCTTTGACATCAAATATATTATGAATATGTGGTTGTACATATGATGGAAAAGAATTCAAATAATGCATCATGTGTTTGGATCTTTTCACAGTTAACTTTGTTCGCTTCCTCTTCGAAACCGACTTTCCACTAAGTTCTGCTTCATGCTTAGAAACTGCAGTCTCAACAATTTCAAAGTATGATGGATCACGACGAGTTGATAAAAAATTCTTCAACGAAGGACAACCCTTCGTTTTAGAATTTACCAATGGTGGAGTAAGGAATGTTGTTGTTGGATTGCCAAGCTCTCTTAACTTCCTTTTTAATGCCAACTTTCCTATTCGGTTCGAATCATGGAAGCGCGACCATATCGCATTTACTTCATCATCAATACTAACCTCAAATGAATCATAAGTGGAATGAGATTTTTTCAGATTCAACTTTGACCAATGAGAATGAATTGATGAAAGAGAAATGGGACGAAAGTCTCTCATGCACTCAGCAATTTCATGCGCACAAGGCAATCTATGTGTATTTCTGATAACGCACCAGCATAAGGATGCATCGACCCCTACTTCATTTGCTCTCTTTGACTCAACAAGAATCATATTTAGCGCATTTCTGGAAACCAATCCTCGCAAGTCTTTAAATAATGCAGGCTTGAAATTATGTTCAACCACATTCAGACTTTGCTCAAATGATGCTTTAATTTCAGTGTGTTGCAACTCAATTAATGAGTTAACTATGTTCCAGGAACTGTCAAAATCACTTTGAGATGAACCAAACCATTTCTTCATTTGTGCATGTGCACTCTTAGCTCTATACAAATGACAAAAAGATAATACAATTAAACAATAGCTTAAAAAGATAATATTATTCAACAATAGCTTATAAAGCACAATAATAATGAATAAAAAAATATTTACCTATTTGTTGTTAAATTTTCGAAGTGCATAATATTGTCTGTCCATGCTGCTACAAATCTCTCTTTATATGGTGTCAACCATGTATCTTTGACATAATTCAGAACTCCCGGATACTTTTTATAATCATTATCAAGAGCTTCTAAATTTTTGGTGTAATCATTTTCAGATGAGGAATATATAAGTACACCCCAAGCTGACATGAAAGCATCACAGTTCTTTTTGTCTTCGAGCAACTTTCTTGAATTAGCAAGCACATTTTTTGTGATATGAAATCGACATAAAAGATTCATCGTGCCTGGAAACACTCTTTTAATAGAACTCATCAATGATAAGTCTCTATCAGTTACAATTACCTTAGGCATAACATTAGATGGAAGTAAACTTTTTAACTTCTCCATTGCCCATGTATAGTTCTCTTTACGCTCTGCCTCCATGTACACAAATGCTACCGAGAAGGTGAGATTCGTACTTGTTATACCAACTATCTCTAGTAATGGAAAACCGTATCGATTAATTTTATATGTACAATCCATAATCAATACTGATGGGAAGGCATGCAATGTGTCTACAGATGAAGGATGTGCCCAAAACAAATCTTTAACATGATCACTCAAATCATTGCTCCTATGCCATTCCACATATTTACACTCATTCAACTTTTTCATAAATTGCTGCATTTGTGATCTGCCAGCCTTTTCAATAATTTTGTGTCTATGACGAGCATTGTATATCGTCTGCATTGTAGACACGTTTTCTTCATTCTTACCTTTTATGGTCATAAGTATATTTCTTGGCCTGATCAAATTCTTTGTCATGTCAAACAATAAAGTCTCTTCTTCGTTACTTAATCTTCCCGCAAATGAGTGACCCTCGAGATTTTCTGCTGGTGGATGATTATGAGATCCACATACAACTTTCACAAGCCAATTATCATCTTCTTCTAATTTCACGCCTTGTAGCATAAATGGGCAACCAATCTTTTTTGTGCCAGTCCCACTGCGTGACATTGTGTCAATGTTGGTGATATTTTTAGGAGGCTTATATGTTCCACTACGCTCACAACCAAGTCGTAGTCTAGCTTTCCTTCCACCATTTTGAGGTTGAGAAGATAAGATTATGATAGTATATCCCAATCTTTTTCCTATTGCTCTTGCCCATGTAACTAACTCTTCTTTACTATTAAAAACCTGTCACATAAGTTTAATTTATCGTGTTATAATTGTATTTGTAGATCTGATTTATTTAATTTTGTAACTAAACTTGCAACTTACATTATTAGTAGTAAAGGTATTAGAGGAATCCATAAGCTTTACTTGATCTTCACAAAATTTCTGTCACTCGTATTAATAGTATAAGTAAATAAATAACTGTAACCAAATGACATGCTCAATAATGAAAGAAGTCGTTAATATAATTTCAGTTTTTATTACATGCAACTAAGATTTATGACAACTAATATTATCTAAAACAAAAGTGATCACATTTGAATAGCAAAAAAATGATTGGAGTTGTAGGGTTTACCTGGTTGCTGACAACACTCCATATAAATTTGTATGATATTAGATGGCAAGATACAGGTAGCAAGATTGATTAACACACTTATTAAAATACAAAAGTAAAGCAAACACATTGCATTCCTAAATCTCATATATCTTAAATTATAGGCCTAGGATCACACTATACAAGAATAAAAGCTATTATCAATTAATTCTGCATTTTTGGGTTATGAACATTCAGAAATTCTTTGGTTATAGTAGTAGTTCTCAACATTCCCATAGGCTAAAATTTGATAATATTATACCAATATTTTTAGACGACTGGCTCATGAATAGATATATCCAAACAAACTAACACATTGCACTTCCAAATAACTCTTATCCCCTGTAGTTTTCAAAGGCACCTACATACTTTAGAATTATGTGTCAAATCATGGTGTCATGCCTTTTTCTAGTATAAGTAGTCAATAGAAGATGGGTCCTATGAGTTGGGAAGTAAGGCTTAGAACTCAAATCTAATTCAAGTACAGTAGTACTACGCCACTAAGCTAGAATAAGGGTGAGAGGTTCCAGCTAATTAAGTTTATAAACTTTTTCTAAACCTCAATTAGATAAATATTATGTCAATTATAAAGATCATATTAATGTTAACACAGTGTCCTTCACCCTTCCTCAGCCTTGTTGAATTAATTGGTTGGAGTCATATGCATATGGAGATCAAATGAAGCTGCAAAGTCTAATCAATGGTTCATAGCAGTTGGGCACCAATCAAACACAATATAACTACAAATTTTCCATCAAATAGCTTGAATTGAATTTCATAACAGTTATATTCTCTGTTTACTTTTTAGAAAAATTTTTAATACTAAAACAAACAATCAAAAATAAGTATCACAAACAAAGATGAAGAAGAGAGAAGTATTAAGATTGATGAACGTACGTTAGTGTCTCTTCATTGAAGCACAATATTTTTTCTTGTTCTACGCATATGAATACTGTTTTACGTATCTTCTTTTATTTTTGAGGGGGCTATATTGATTGCAGATAGTTTTGGGGTTTATTTTATCTTTTTAATTAAAATTATAAGTTGGGGGCTATAAGAATATAATAGTACTTTTATAATTTAATTTATTATTATTTTATTATGGGGGCTATAATGAAATATTTGGGGGCTATGTTTAAAATTACCCTTAATTTATTTTTATGTGCACAACATACTCATCTAAACCAATATAGACAAGGTCCAAAATAGGTAACCTTTAGGTTTGTAGAATTAGGGTGTGTTTACGTGGGGTATAAATTTATATACTTCTTAGTGGAGAGATAATATAATAAGTATAAATTTATATTTAATAATTAGGACCACAAATTTTATATATCTTGTTTAGCAGTAGTGATAAAATATTTATCTCTACTCTCAAGATGACCACAATTTTTATATTTTGTTCACTTTGAAGTAAATTGATGGATAAAGAAATAAATGTCTTAAATACATGAGAGGTAAAATGAAGTACTATAATATTAAACCTCCATTTCTTAGATATAAATTTTTTCCTTGGGCAAGGGAAAAGGGCTATCCCAACTTTTATACCTCTTGACTGGATTTTTGTTAAAATGAAACCAAATAAGATATAAAGTGGTAAAATAATATTACACCTCGTTTTCTCTCCTTTTCACTCCAAGTGAACGCACCCTTAATGTATAATCACGCACACACACTCCACATCTAATGTGAACAAGTACATGTCTATTTCGTGTCATTGAGTATATCCTCGTGTCAAAGTAGGTTAACTGAGATCGATAACTTTCGAGTTCAAATCCCACAAATGCCTCAATTGGTCAAGTTTGTTATATTTATACTTAAAAAGTATGGTAATTTACTTGTCTTGCATGATTTGCAAGTTTTTTCCACAAGGATAAGGGTTTACCCAGCGCATGGATTACCGTTTACCTGCTTCATGTGGTGTGCAGACTACTTCACAAGGACGGAGGTTTACCTATGTACATCGAAGTAGCAACTGCAGGTTCACACTGTTGGGAAAATTAGTAAGGTTTTGATTTATATCAAAACCCAATTGACCCAACTGAGTAGATGTGCCCTTATTTGATCTTTAGTTAGAGCTCATTGTTTGAGCGTAAAGATTTTATCTTTACAATATCAAACTAAAGAAGGCAGCTGAAGATGAAGGCAGTTCGAATCAAGTCAGAAGATAACTCAGTCGACTCCAAAACTGAGCCATGCAGCTACGTGTGTTCAGTAATGTCGAAGTCACAAGTCTACAAGTCGGAAGGAGAAGGTTTAGAAGACTGAGAAGAAATAAGAACTTGAATTCGAATTCAAATCTGCTCGGAAGTACATGACACGCTGAAACTTTCTTTTTGTGGACCGGCAACGAAGACATGCATAAAGCAAGTCGCGCAGTTACCATTTATGGAAAATATGCATAGATTAGGTGAGGAGCCTGGAGCCATGCTTTGTGGCAGAGGTCAAATGGCTCTTTCCAACGGCTACTTCGACCTCCACTCTATAAATAGAAGCCTCCCTCATTACGAGAAGATGACTAATCGAGCGCACAAATTCTCAAAAGCAAGAAATTCTTCGCAGCAAGCAAGTGTTTGAGTTCTAGAAGCTGAGTCGTAAAGAGTGCATTTCTTCTCCTTGAGTTTCCTTCTTTTCTCTCAAGAAGTATTTCTTTGTTCGAGTCTAGAAGCCATCTCCCTTGCTTATTTCTAAGTAGATCACTCACTGTAATAGTTCGAGTCTCTAAATCTTAGAGTAGAAAACCTACACTTACTATGTTGTAGGTTTATTATTAGTATGAAAACTCATCAACCCCCTTTCTTAGGTCCCTTCGAACCCGCAATCGAAGAATCTAGGTCGTTGTGAACCCGTAATCACAACTTAGATTTTGTTCAAACCCATAATTGAAATTCAGGTCTTGTTCGAACCCGCAATCGACTGTATAGGATTTTTGGTGCCCGTAAACCAACCTAACGTTTGGTAAGTACACGGAAATTTCTCTAGTGGATTACCAACCCGAAAAATTAATCGTGGACGTAGGAGTTTATCTCTGAACCACGTAAAAACAATAGTCCCTTTACTTTCTGTTTTTGTAGCTAACTAGCTATCGTTTGAGAGTTTCTCACTAACTGTATATAAATTTGTTTTGACAAACTGCACTAAGTTTTGCGAATTGACCTTCGCACTAAAAAAGATTTTCAGTTAAGTAACGAGTCTAAAATAACCACCACATTGCGCACATATTCACTCTGTCAAAACCTTAGTCAGTATCATGCAGTTGACCCTCAGTCCAAGAAATCAACTGTATTCCGAACTGAATGACTGCTCCAACTAAACTTCACATTTGTCGAGCCACCACACTGAAGAGTTAGAAAAAGTTTTTGAAAAATCCTTACTGGTGTATTTCCCCCTACACCAGTTAACTCGTTAACGGGACCATCACACTGGATAAAAGATTAAAAAAAAGTACATATTTCCTAATAGAAAATACTTAAATATACACACTTAATAATCAAGATATCGGGTTCTCATGATATCAAAAAATACATATCTATTTCATAATAGAAAATACTTATATTCACACTTGATAATCAATATATCATACTTAAAAGACTAGCAATCATTGGATTCACGAAAGTATCATAATTAAAATATAAAAATTACATAATCAAAAAATTACGCTCATCCTTGACGTTCCTTCACCTCCGCCAGCAAGTGCTCGTGGAGTTCGAACTGCTCATTCGTCACGTACCTCGTATCCTTTTGGATGATTTTCAGGTCAAGGGCAAGTTGTTGCGCTCTTCTTTCCTTTGGCAGAATGTTGTGGCAGCGGCAGCATCGGTGGCGCATCTGTTGTCGGGCTTTCGGTGTCGCCGGTGAAGGATGGGTACGACTCGGCGGAGGCCTGGGTATTGATGTTGATTGAATGAAGCCCAGTCGGTGTGTGAGCATAAGCGTCGCCGGATATGTCGAGATACTACACCGACGAGAAGGGATTGTTGAGATCTATTTTCACAACAAGGGAAGAGATGAAGAAATGAAGGTGATAGATTTGAAGAATGGAGGGTGAATGATTTGAAGAATGGATGATGGTGTGAAGAAGGGGTGAAAATGGTGGTATTTTAAAAATTTTGCCCATTAAGCGCGTGTCTTTCACGTGCGGGCCTTTTTAATTTTTAATTTTGTTTTTGCTTAAAGAGCATGTAATACACGCATTGGATTTTTCGAGACCGGCTCGAAACGCTTGGGCATCGCGCCGTCTCGATTGGGGGTGGGGGGGGGGGCATTTTGAACCCGTCTCGAGCCCCCCAATGCAAATAATACTTTTTATTTTTATTTTTATTTTTTTAGACTTAATAGAACTATAGAAGTAATAGTGTTGATTTGAATGCATGATTGATAAGTCATTTTCTCTACCTTTCTGGGCCACCTGTAGTTGAGGCTTTTGTCCGCTCAAACACATCATTTATAGATTGTATCCATTTTTCTGATCGAACAAAAATTATATACAATGCTATCTCCGATCCCCAAGTTTCTTCTTATCTTTCTTTTTTGGGATGGTCCCCAAGTTTTTTCCTAGCTATTTTTGGACATTACCCCACAACAAATTATTATCTCTTACTTTTACTTTATCAACTTATTTACCTAAAATACCACATATGGCCCACCACTATCTCAATTAATTAATATATCACTACCCTCGATGTGAGATCCTTTCTCCACTCACAATAAATTTAATCATTTTTTCTCTACTAACAATCAACTCATCAACTTTTTCCTTAATACCCGTGTCACTTCCTCCTAGGAAGAGACTTGGAGACCGGAGGTAGTATATTCTGTTTGGTGATATCAAATCATTGAGTTTTGAAACTCTCAGTGGCTGCAAGTGAAATTATATGATTTGAAATAAACTTCTCCAATAATCGAATTCGAGCAACTATTTTATTTTAAATAAATAAACAAATTTGTCTTTCAAATTCTTATACATCAAATTTAGAAATGCCATTATACGGTTTATACCTCAAAAGTTTATATGTATCTTACAAATATATTTCCCAATAATAATAGGGGGAAAAGTTTAATGGAAAAGTAATAATGCTGGCTTTTAAACTTTATTGATTTGCCACTTTTCCTCTCTTGCCGCCTTTTTACTAAATTTTCTGTTTTTCTAGTTCTGTTCTCAATTATTTCCAAATTTATAAACACGAGAATTGAAAACTTGGGCGATTAAAATCTCCAAAGAAGCACAAAATGAAATTGGTTTAAGTATAAAAGTGATAATTCCTCAAAAATAAAAATAAGAAATTTACATAAGTGATTAATATTGTAATATACCCATAAATATGATCTTTCATTTCTTACTTAAATAAAAAATTAGTGACGTTGTCTCCAATATTTAATCATAATTTTGATTTTTAAAGACAATCTCAAATTACCCTCAAATTGTATCAAACGAGCTAACTGGTGGCCCACGCAAAATGATTCTTTAGATAAGAAAGCCATCTCATAATTGCTAACTAGAGTGTATCTTGGAGTGAGTGCTTCTTTAATGAAAAAAACCATCTCATAAATCTCATATATTTTCTTTTCTTTTCCTATTATATTTCAAAAATACGAATAAATCTAATATTTGTATGCAAAATAAAAAAAAAATTGTGAGCTACTAATAAGAAGTCAGAACTCATGATGCGACGACTCAAATATCTGAATCTTCACCCAAACTTAGGGGGTGTATTCAATCAAAACTTTGTAGGAGTTTTAAAGAGTTTAAAAAGTCTGTGAAATTTTGAAGTTG
Organism: Schizonepeta tenuifolia; assembly: GCA_029490685.1. Lineage (NCBI taxonomy): Eukaryota > Viridiplantae > Streptophyta > Magnoliopsida > Lamiales > Lamiaceae > Schizonepeta > Schizonepeta tenuifolia. The sequence goes on along the minus strand of CM055956.1, from coordinate 76,923,286 downwards.
ATTGACTGCGTATGGAGTTTTGAGGAATGATGGAGTTTGCGTGGCATTTGCACGACTCTGCTGGAGAAGAAGTCGATGGAGTCCAGCGCCGGTTGGACTCCAACGGCCGCTGATTTTAAAGCCAGCGCTGGCTGGCTGCCCACGGTCGCTGGACATAAACGGGATAAATACCCAAATCATTGACGCCGAAATCAGAATTTGTTAAATTAGGGCAAAACCTTACCCAGCCGATCTCCCCACCGCCAGCCCCCATCGCCACGCCGCTGCCGACCTTCCCACACCCACCTATCGCCGCTGCCGACCTCGGCCATCCTCACTCCGGCACTCCATTCACCTCCACTCCCACGACCGCTGATTAGCCGCCGTCGCTGCCGCGATAATGGTGCGCACAAAAAATGCAAGCACCGCGTCTGTCCAAGTCGAAGAAGAAGAGGATTTCCAAGTCGAAGAAGAAGAAGAGGATTTGACGGCAAGGTATTCCTGTCCCTTTTTGTTGAAATGTGAATGGGAAGGTGATGTTTACACCAAGTTTAATTCTACTGAAATCACACGGCCTCATTATTTGGATTGGGATTTAGTTAGAGATCTTAAAGTTCTGGCTAGAGTTGTGAAATATTTGAAGAATTTGGGACTTGAAACTTTTGCTAGAACTGTGAATTTTTCTGGTTATGATCCTTTATGTTATGAGTTTTTATCTACTATGAAGTTGAGTGGGGATAAGAAGAAGATTGGAGTTAGGATGAAGAATAAGGAATATCAAATAGGATTAACAAGAATGAAATCTGTGTTTGGGTTTAGTACTACTGGGGAACGAGAGAAGCCTAAGGGGTATAATGTTAATAAAGATTGAGAGGAATTGACTGGGTTTAATAATTGGAATTGTTCTGGTATGCCGAATGGGTACATTACAGACCCGGCATTGGCCATTGTGCACAAATTTATTGCGTACAATGTTTCCGGGAATGAGCAGGCGAACAAAGTTAATTCTACGGAAGTGTATCTGTTGAGTTGTGCTGTAAAAGGCAAAAAAGTTAGTATTTCAAACTTTATTTGGACGGCTATGACTAATATGCAGGCTCGTCCTTCTGTCCATGCCTCTCTTTGTCCCATTGTTACGGGGTTGGCGTATAACTTAGGAGTTCTTAGTGCCACCACGGGTCCTCAGGAGGATTATGAGGAACTCATACCTTACTTCATTGACTTTAGTGAGCTCAAAGGAGCTCGCATTATTTCTGATCGAATAGTACCTTTGTTGTTGGAAGAAGAATGAAGGAACAACACCAAAACAATGAAGAAAAACAATGATAATACGTGAAGTCTGGAGATTTATAAGGCTTGGAAGCCTAAAAATTTCCAGCCGTGGCTGGGCCCTGCCGATGGTGGAAAAGGGCCCAGCAATTTCTGGACAGCCGCCCTCGCTTGTTGCTATGGAATCTCAAATTCTCGTGGTTGAAGGTCGGAATTCGTTCAGTACAAAAATTGCTTGAAATCACGTTAAAGTTCATAAGACTCAACAACACTAGAAAGTCAGTGGAGTTTTCAATACCACCAAATTTTTATGGAGTTTAAAAAGTTGTGATTGAATACCATCAGATTTTTAAGGAGTTTAAAAAGTGTGGATTGAATACACCCAGACTTCCAAACTCCTAAAAAATCCACAGAATTTTGATATACACCCCCCTTAATATAGTTTGTAACTATTATAAATATATTATTGAATATGGATTTAATTCCAATTCTTTGATTTTTCTGTCTCAATTATTTTACAGAAACTCCCTTTTATGTTTCCGAATCATGACGAAAATAGCAATGAGATTTGGGCTCATCTCGACTCAATATCATTTTACTTGAAGAAAATCGTAAATGTGTAAATGATAACAATAGAAAAGTTATATTTCACCTATAGCTTCTAAAAATAGTTTCATGGCGATGTACATATATGTAAAATTATCCCAAGAAGGGGGGGGGGGGGGGGGGGGGGGGAATATGTGCCAAACTTTACGAGTTTTCTTTAAGAACATCCTAAGATTAGAAAATTTCATTCGGTACCTACCTACCTAATATTCTGTAAGCAAAATATTCGGAATTAGTATTATTTTTAGAATTGAAAAAGCGACTTCTTAATTGTCACGTAAGAGGTGGACGTGTAGAATAATTAAAAGATGAGTTCGAAACAGTGGTGTATCCCGTGACTTAACTCTTTTTTCGTTATAGTTTGATGAATTGCATATAGCATGGGATTCGATTGGACCACTACGACCATTTTAGTTCACAGGCTGCTAAGCGACAATCACATTTGTCCAATCCACCATTGACAAATATAGTGCGTTGATGTGAAATATACAATCTTGCACTTGTTCATGGGTATAACAAACCTTCTTTTTTCCTAGCTTCAATTGTTTTGTTCAATGAAAAAAAGAAAAGAAAAGGAAAGATGGATCACAATTGATTAAATTTAATAAAATTAGTATAACTGAGTGCTTTCGAAGGGCGATTAGTTGGTGGAGTGACGATTCCATGATTTTTGAGTAATGAATTTTAATATAATTACTAATACAAAATATTTTAGATTTTGTAAGAGTTTGTTTGTAAGGGCTGATAATAAAAAGAAACATAATTTTGAATTTTGATTGATACTTTGTGCACACTTATATGTAAAGGTATTTAAAGGTGTCTAAACGAAATAAAAATCATCACTCCAAAAATTGAACACTAATTCTTCTATGCCTTCAAAATCAAAACGAGATAAAACTTCCTACATCTAATTAGAGGGAACGACGGCAGAGAGGGAGAAGACGCCGCTGCAGACGGCGGCCTGTGTGCAGTGTTATGCTGGAAAAATTCCTCCAAAATGGCAATCTTCACGTTGGAAAGTGAGAGAAAGAAAAAGAGAGAGTAGAATAAAAAGAGAAGAATCTGGTAAGATAATAGAGATAAAAGAAAAGGTGAGGATAAAGTGAGAAATACAAAATTAAAGTGATGGTAAAAAAAAGAGGAAGTGCTAATTTTTAAAAAATTATAAGGAGGGCTAAAATTTTAAAAAACTATCATATAAGTGCTAGAATCATGAATATTATCAAATTGCAATATCATTATATTACATTTTTTTTATTTGTTAAATGTAATATATATATATATATATATATATATATATATATATATAGGGGTTGATTCACATATAAAATATTTTTCCCGTAAAATATAAAATAATGCATTTTATGTATTAATATAATGTATCTTATGTATTATTACAATGCATCGTCATAATAATGCATTTTTGTATTATTATAATGCATTGTTACGATAATGCATCAGTCAATCTCAACCGTAGATCTACAGAGATCAATGGTCCAGATCACTTCTCATTTCTTAAGGAAAAATGGATTTACACAAGATATATATATATATATATATATATATATATATATATATATATATATATATATATCATGTGATAATGCTATCTTATGTGAGAAATGAGAATAAATCTGGAACCTTGATTTTTATTGATCAATGGCTCAAATTTAACGATGCATCATATTGTAGTAATTTATGCATTAGAATGTGTATGTATTACATTTACGCAATATATGCATTACCAATATAATAAAAATGCATTAAAATGTATCTTTCTCACGTTCTCATATAAAATTCATGCTCACCAGATCCCTACCCTATATATATATATATATAATTGTTGCATTTTGTTGGGTTCGGGTTTAAACATCATGGAGATAAAAAATAACATTTTGCTTTATTGATTTATAATTGTGCAAAGTTTCAATTTTCTTTTTTCATTGTGGAGCCTTGTTGTAAGCATTTTTTTTAAGAATAGGATCGATCGAACTGATTCATTTTGTCGGAGTGATGATGATAATGATCCCAGTCTCTGTTCGTTTGAAAAAAAAAACAAACAAACAAACTTCTACTGAGCTTTGCCAAAGTAATTAAAAAATTTATGGTGTTTTAATAGTATTCAATTTTTTTTGTTTTCATATACTATAGTCTGGTATTTGACAAATATGCTAATATGATATCTGAACATATAAACTATATATGTCGGATTTACTTTTTTCTTAATTAACTTTTAAAACAATTCTCGTTAGATTTCATAATCAAATGAAAATATAATAACCGGTTATACTGTATCAAAAGATGCTGGCCCCTCACGGAGTTTCATTTTTTTTTTCCCTCACTACTTTCTCTTTAACAAACAGTAAAACATTATTTTCTCAGTTCCATTCAACTTGTCTACTTATTGATCGTCAGAAAAATTGATGATAATGACTAAAAGATAAAAAGTAGGCAGGTGTTTTTTTTCTAAAGGGTTTTAAAAGATTAATTATTGCCATATTTATAGTTAGGACTGTACACGGTTCGATTTGGTGCGGTTTGCACTAAAACCAAATCAAATTATAAAATTATGGTTTGATATTTTCCAAACCAAATCAAACTGTTTTAGCATTAAAATCGAAGCAAATCAAACTATATTAATAAGGTTTGGTATGATTTGATTTATGAATTTTATATATTTTTTATTTTTCTTGCAGAGTAATAAAGAAAAATGATTTGTTTATGTACGTGAACTGATGACATGATGTAATATTATACTTCAAGTTCTTTATTTGTATGCATAGTATCACAATTAACTAGAGAATTTAACTTAAAACCTAAAATAAAGTGCCTTGTTTCAAAAGTCTTCTCAATATATGGAATCGATCAAGTAAACAACTTTTGCTGCTATTTTTTTCATGAGAACAGATTATGGTGGCGGTAGAAGAAATAACGAAGAAGTCGCCAGAGTTAAATTAAATAAATAGTTAGGGTTAAACCTTCTTATTTTGATTTAGGCTATCCACATCGCAGTCTAGAGCCGTTGTCTCAAAGCCGGCTCGAGACCGCATCGCCTCGAGACATTTGCAGTGCAGGATGGCGCGGCTCGAGCACTCGAGATCGGCTGGAGTGGCGCGTGCGCGTCACGCGCTGTACCTAAAAAAAAAGAAAAATGGAGGGCGCATGTTGTGCACGCGCCAACGGGAAAAAAAATTAAAGTCGCAACGAAAAAAAAAAACGACTACTTCCAATTTTTTTTTTAATTTTCTTTATTCATTTTTTACGGGGGCGGAGCTTGATTCAATCAACCTCAACACTCCGGCCTCCGCCGAATCCTACCCGTCTTTCTCCCCCGACACCGACAGCCCGGTGACAAACATCGAGGATCGCCTAGTTTTGGCGCCGCAGTCCCAGCCCGCTGCCAAAGCAAGAAAAAACAAGGGCAAGGGCAAAGTCATTGCCACCTACGTCGCCGCTGCCGAGGAAGATGAAGAGGAAGCCGTCAAGGGCTCCAAGCGACACAACTACACAGATGAACAAGCCACCTACTTGGCACAGATTTGGGTGGAACCTGCAATTCCGTCGTCGGATGCGACCAGTCCGGCGAAAGATATTGGGGCAAGGTCTAAGAGCATTTCAACAAGAGGTTCGACTTGCGCCTCAACAAGAAGTAGGTGAAGAGCTACTTCGGCCGCATCCAGACAACGGTTAAAACTTGGATTGTCACTTGCTAGAAAGCGACCGCTCGCCGGTAGAAATAATATGTCACCGACTTGTAAGTTGTCTCCAGGGATACGAGATTCATGATGCCGGAGCAGCTTCAGGTTCACCTGATGATGGTGGAGGAGGTGAAGCAACGTCGGGGATGGGCGTAGCTTTTTTTTTCGTAATTATTAGTTATTATGTAATTTTTTTTAATTAAATAGTGTTTTTTTTAGTGTGCGGCATGTAATTTTCCAATTTTCAAATATTAATGAAAAATTCGTATTATTTATTAATTAGTGTATTTTAATTTATTTACAAATACATGAATTAATTTAATAAATGAAAATGAGGAATTGTTTAATATGGTGCTGGAGACCCCTCGGAGACCGTTGGGTTGCAGGGGTAGGAGTCTCTAAGGGGTCTCTAGTGCTGGAGACACTCAGATAGTCTTATGGCATATATAATTAAAAATGATATAGCAATATACTATTTAACTCTTTCAATACTAAAAATAATATTAATACAAATTATATTACGGTTTATGGTTTGATTTGGTTTATATTTTTTAATAACCAAACCTAAACCATAAATCATAAATTTTTTAAAATCTAAACCAAACCATAAACCAAATCAAACCGTATAAATACGGTTTGGTTCGATTTGATTTACGGTTTAAATCAAACTTTGTATAGTCTTATTTATAATAGACAAATTGAATGAAATGGAGGACGTATAAAATCTTTCATAAAGAGAAGCAAGTAGTAATATCAAAATGCTTACGATATCATCGGTTAGTAATCATCGATCATGTCATATCTTCTATTCTGTTATTCCATATCATACACATCACACATTATTGATTTACAATATATTTCATACTTTTTCATTTACTCAGAAAAATAAAATTAGAAACAAGATAAAAAATAATTTTCACCATTGATTACATACATGGACGGTCAATATCTGACCCTAGTCAACCCGAGTTAAACTGGATCAATCTGGGTGACCTTTCAATTTTATTTTTATTTAATCTTTGAATTTTTTTTCCAATTTTTTTTCCGTTTCTTTTTTCAAATAAAGTGTGGTGCATTTCATTACACTGTGTGGTACATCTCGTTTCATGTTGTGGTGCATCTCATTACACAGTGTGGTACATCTACCATATTTTAGTGCATCCCATTCCATGTTGTGGTGCATTTCATTACACGGTATCATGCATCTCAAAATGCATGTTGGTGCATCTCATTATAAATGGTGGTGCGTCTCATACACTATGTGGTGCACCTTAAAATGCATGGTGTGCATCTTAACTCGTGTTAAACATGGATTTTTTCACCTTTATAATCTTAATTGATATCAATTTATATTGGAAAATCATGTTTGTAATGAGTTTTGTGCTTAAGTATTGTTAATTTGTGAAATATAATGCTCGTTCGTACTTGTTTAATTTTGCATAAATATGGAGTTAATATTATGCAAATTGAGCATGATAGTATGACAATACAGTTCGATAGGAGTTCGTAGGCGAAAACGGATCCAAAATCGGAGTTATAGCGAAGAACAACGGGCCAAAACAAAAACGTTGTGCACTGGCCCAGTATACACGCGGACAACACGCAAATTTTCTAGATTTATTCTATTTTTTATTATTTTCTCCTATTTTGATTATTTCCTACTTCTACTAGGATACAACTTTGTAATCTCCACACACACACACACACACACACACACACACACACACACACACACATATATATATATATATATATATATATATATATCCTCCAAAACATCTAGACACCCCTCTCTTATTATTATTGTTAGTTTTAATTTTCTTTTAGCTTTATCTTGAAGTTTTGAAGACTTGTTTAAAAGTTCAAGACGAGAATTGTTTCGACTACGGTTTTTCTTATTTAATGTTTATGAATTCCTTTTCTTTTGATTTTGTGTTTGTTTTAATTATGAGTAGCTAAGTCTTTTATATCCTAAGATTAGAGAGTAGATGGATAATTAACCTTAATTCTTATCAATTGAACAATTTATGTCCCTATCTTCTTTTCTATATTCTTGATTTGTCTTGCATGCTAGTTGTTTGATCACCAATTTAGCATAATTAGTTGTGTTAATTCAACAGTCGAGAGATGAGGGTTAATGCATGAATTGGAATATAGGACACACACTGCAAAATCACCGAGAGGGAAAGTCTTTGTGTGAGGGCTTTAATTTTAGGATCTTTTTAGAGTTACTTGCTTGTGATGTTTGTCAGAGATGAAAACCCTAGTAAGTAATCCACGGTTAAGTAGTACGAGAGTATGCTTTAACTAATTTTGTGATTGTCTTAAGAAGAGTTGAGTCCCTTGTTAATTAGTTAATTGGTAAGAGTCTAAATTTGATTATCCATTGAAATCGAAGCCTTAGGATATCTTTATTATATTTGAATCTTTAATTACTTTTGATTGCTTTTTGTTTGTTTTTGTTTGCTTAATTAGTTTAATTAGAAACCCATAATTTAAAGTTCGAAGTCTAAATAGAGGATGATGGTTGAAAGTAGTACTTATTAGGTTAATACAGTCTCTGTGGAATACAACCTTACTTCTCTATACACAATTACACCCGTGCACTTGCGGCGTGTGAAGAAAATAGCGAACAACTTTTTGATTAGCTTTGGGAATTTATAAACTTTAATTGAGGAATAATAAACCCTAATTAGAATTAATTAAAAAATAAAAAATTTAAAAAGTCGAATTTTAAAAAAAATTGAAAATGGTGCATCTCAATACACGTAGTGGTCCATTTCATTACACTGTGTGGTGCATCTCATTACACGTGGTGGTGCACTACACAGTGTAATGAAATTCACACAAAAAAAGTAAAGTCAACGGGCTGATCGGGTTGACCTGTTTGACCCGGGCAAATCTGACCCTCTATCACCCATAGATTTATGATTGAAATTAATTCTTACTTTTTAGGATAAAGATCATTTTTATATGATCTCTATCTCTCTCTCACACACACACACACACACACACACACACACACACACTCTCTCTCTCTCTCTCTCTCTCTCTCTCTCTCTCACACACACACACACACGATATATATATATAGTGACAATTCATAAAAATACACACATTTTAATTGGCAAAATGAAAAATATACACCTCTCTTCAAAAAAATGAAAAATACACACTTTTGAATATTTGTAATATAATTTGCCATCTTGTCAAGTACTTTATATCACATCTCTTACACATGTGTAAGAGCTGTGATATAAAGTATACGACAATCTTGGTTGTGCGTGTAATTTCCAATCACTTAGTGTTAATTTTGTGATTATTTGACAATCATTAGGCAATAATTATGTAATTTAATTATTTTATATGAAACATATACGGATTAAGTAGCGTACTAAATTCAGTCGAAAAATTATGAATCAGCATTAAACCAACGTAAATATTGATCCCGCTCGGATATAAGGAATTCCCGCTCGCTACGTGTCAAATTCCGCTCGCTAATGCTATATCTCGCTCGAGCAGAATTTACTTTATCATGAGTTTACCGAGCGAGATTTCGTATACTTAACATGTATAACTTATTCACAAGCTCTAACAACAATTTCCCGCTCGGTAAGGCTATATCCCGCTCGAGCGGGATAAACTTTATCATGAGTTTATCGAGCGGGATTTCGTATACTTAATATGTATAACTTATTCACAAGCTCAAACAACAATTTTCCGCTCGGTAAGGCTATATCCCGCTCTAGAAAAATTTACATTTTCATGAGTTTACCGAGCGGGATTTCATATACTTAACATGTATAACTTATTCACACTCTCAAACAACAATTTTCCGCTCGGTAAGGCTATATCCTGCCCGGGCGGGATTTAGAGTATAGTACACCATCTCGAGCGAGATTTAATATAATTAACATTTATAAATTAATCGAACAGGTTTATGGGCCGACTGTCAATATTTTTTTTTTGTTTTTTCAACGTATAGAAGTTAGGAAGATTTGACAAAAAAGTAGTGATGTTTGACATATGGTGGGTCCATGAATAAAAAATATTAATTTTGAGAGAAGTGTGTATTTTTAATTTTGCACATCTCAATATGAGTATAATAAAATTTTCCTCTATTATATATATATATATATATATATATATATATATATATATGAACTCATTTTTAAGTAGAAATTAAAAACTAATCCGGACAATTGATTTTCTTTTGATTAACGATCCAAATTAATTGATGTACTAAATTACTATAGTTTGATATTAAATTATTTGTGCATTAAATTACTGTAATTGTGATCACCATGTTTGTGTATTAAAGTAATGCAATTTGTGCATTATCCTATATAATAATAATGCATGATTCATATAGATTTATATAACAATGAATTTCTACCAAATTCACACTCATGATTCATGGACTCATGTATATATATAACCGAAAAATCTAACTGATCAAATTGTGGCTCAATTTTGCAAACCTCATTTTATTTTGAATTAATACCAAAGGGATAGTTTATTATACTCCCTCCATCCATAATATAAATACCCATTTGAGATTGGACATGGAGATTAAGAAAACAGTAAAGTTGTTGTGAGTGGAATTGAAATAAACTTGTTGAGAGTGACAAAAGCGGATTGAAGTTAAAATTATTGTGAGTGGAATAAGGTCACATTTATTGTGAGTGAAAAAAATGAAATGAAGTTAAAGTTGTTGTGAGTGGAATAAGGACCCATTTATAGTGAGTGAAAAAGTAAAATGAGAGTAAAAGTAGTTGTGAATAGAGTAAGGTCCCACTTGATTTGATTGTATAAAGTGTTGGAGTAGATATTTTTTTGTGGACAAATATTTTGGAGGTAATATTGCAAAATACTCCCTCCGTAGCGAAAAAATGCCCCATTGACGGCTGGGCACATGTATTAAGAAAGTTGGTAAAGTTGTTATGAGTAGGGTAAAAGTTAAATAGTAGGAGTAGTGGTATTGACAAAAAAGGTAGTGGTATTGATAAAAGGTAGTGATAAAGTTGTTGAGAGGTGGGTCCATCAATGGCAAATGAGTGTAAATAAATGAGATTCTTTAGGGTATATAAGTCCATAAAGTGAAATGGAGTATTTTTTGGTGTACACTTTAAATGTAGTAAGTAGAGCATTTTTTCGCGTACGGATGGAGTATCACTTTTTCAAACAAAAAATGTTAAAATGTCACTTACAAAATAAAAGTGTCAAAATAGCACTTTAGTATGTAAAAATCTATTATACCCTTCATAAGTATGCAAGAACTCTAACTTTAATTTGAATCATACACGAAGACTAACTTCATATATGAATTTCCGACGAAAATTTTCGGCGAAAATTTGAATCATACACGAAACCTAACTTCATGTATACATCATATATGAAAACTAATCTTCATGTATGATTCGTGTATGAAATTTAAATTTTCATGTATGATGCATACATGAATGTTAGGCTTCGTGTATGATGCATACATGAATGTTTAAGCTTCGTGTATAACATACATGAAGTTAGGCTTCGTGTATGATTCAAATTTTAGCCGAAAATTTTTCGTCGAAAATTTATACATGAAGTTTAGTTTTCGTGTATGATTCAAATTAAAGTTACCTTCTTGTATACCTATAAGAATATAAAAGGATATAAACCTTTTTATAAGAGTATAAAAGTCACAAAAATATATAAAAAACTATTTGAACACTTTTTTTCTTTTCAAAATGACATTATTCATCCTTTTGTTTTTAAAAAAGGCTATTTTAACTTTTTGCTCAATATTTTATGGTAAGTAAGTATAAATTTTTACTTCCTCCATCCTTGATATATCTTCTTAGGAGGGAGTGATACGGAGATTAAGAAAAAATATTGATGAATTGGTTGTGAATGGATAAAAGATGGTTGAATTTATATTGAGTGGAGAAAGAGTTCCACATTGAATGAGTGATATAATTAATTGAGATAATGGTGGATCATATATGGTATTTTAGGTAAATAAGTTGATAAAATAAAAATAAATTGTAAAAATTTATTATTGAATAATGTCTAAAAATAACTAAAAAAATATATAAGGATATCCTAAAAGAAAAGAGAGGAATATATACGAGGGACCGAGGGAATATCACAAACGGGGAGTAAAAACGGTCATATTTACAAGTATATAGAAATACAACGAATTGCAAGGGCATATGCGTCCGAGGAAAATTTTGAATTAATAAAAAAAGAGCAGAAAATGTTTGTCGTGATCAGTAGCTAACCTGGCAATTTGTGCCTGTTTAATCACCCCCCAACAGCCCACCCCCGCCCCCCCCCCCCCCCCCCCCCCCCCAACCCACCCACACCCTCTATTTGGAACACCGATAAACACACACATACTGAAGCATACACAGACGCGCATTGAGATTTGAGAGAGAGAGAGAGAGAGAGATGCACACATGCAAAACAGCTTTAATGTGATTCCGTCAACAGACGCGGCAGAGAGAGTTTTAACCAGAGCTCCGACTTCTTAAATTTCTCTCTCTGTGTTCTGTAATGGCGGTCAATTCCTGTGAAGAGGTGAGATTTCAAGTTTTTTCAGCATCCGCTTTGCGTTCTTCTTAAGATTGAGCTGCATTTTCGTCCTTTATCTTTTCCACGTTATTAGCATTTATTTATGCATTTCGGAGATTGCTTGTGATTCAGTTATTCTGATTCCCGGAAGCGATTGTAAGCTACTTCGTAAGCTCGAGAAATATTTTTTCAATGCTGCTTGTTTTCCTCGAAGATTTGGCGCTACTCATCTTAATTTTTAGGATTTCGTTGATTTTTTTGGATTTTCTGATACTGAGAATTAACCGTTGACCTGAACATGTAGGTAAATAGACAGAGATAAGTTTGAGCAGAGAGGATAACATTTGAATTCGAGGCGACGCTATTTTTTTAATTAGATCGAATTTTCACAACTCTACTCATCTTCTCTATTTTAGTTATTTTTTTTAAAATATTTTTCTCGTAGCGAGAGCATTTTCAAAAAAAGTTACAAAATCACAATCTGGTTTGACTGTGGTAGAAATTGCAATGATGCCTTAGAATTTAGGACAAAAGAGGAAGAGCGGATGACCTTTTCTTTTTTGGCTGGAGCGGACGAAGCCAAAGAGGTTAGCTACACCAGAATAGACCGTTCTGTCAATTTGTGCTCTAAATATCGTTATCGAATTTACTGGTTACAGAATGTTAGTATCCCGTCTCCGGTGTAAAATTAAAGAGCGCCATGCTTTTATGCAGCTCGATGTGTATTTTTGTGCTCCACTGCTATCAACACGTGCTTTGGTGATAAGGCATTTTATTGCATAAAAATCATCCTGATGAGAGAAGTATTTTTGTCACATTGAAAACCATCATCGTGTAACCATTACTTTTTGTGGTTCAGAAACAAGTTCATAATGTATATAAATGTGAGTATAGGCCTGAGCGAATGCACAATAGTATATATTACCTGGACATACATTCAGCTCTCTGATTAAGTGGTAGCAAAATGAGGCCAGGAGATATGAGCTACGAGCATAGGGTATTGTTTTATTACTTTACTGAGATTAAACTTCCATCTTGATAGATTTTTCGTGGGTAATCAACATGTATGTACTGAAAATTGTTTAGTAGTGTGCATTAGCATGATTGATAGTATTTTTAGGATTACTGTGAAGCTTTGGAGGACTTGTTCATTTATGCATTATCCAACCCTTTAGTTTGATGAACTCTTTTACTTCTCGGTAAGGAAGTTTTCCACAAGCAGTACCATTCAAGTCTGAACATAAAACTATATGTACCTTACTGTTTACGTCTAATTATGCAAAAGTTGGATGGTGAATAGATGCAAAGTTCATTCTTTATTGATATGATGTGGCATATGAATGTCAAGCATGAATCAAACTGAGCTTTTAAGTTGTATCTGAAGTCAAAATTGAATATGAAGTTCGGGGGAGTTGATATGCCTGCAGGTATATTTCTCTGCGCCATACTGACCAAAAAAAAAAAAAAACCCACCCATCCAACTTTCGTTAGTATCATATGTTCCTTTGGTTAGTGTGGTTGATATATTTCCATTCTCCTTTTTCCTTTGTATCTTCAAGGCTAATGTTTTCTTCTTTTCATTGCTGATGTGATAGTGATTTGTCTTCTACTCTTTGTGTCAAGTGATATAATGAATGGCATTTACTTCCACTTTTGCAGTGCCAAAATGTCCATAGTGTTGTGGTTTTGAATGATGGAGGCACAACTGACCAACAGTATGAACCATCCTCAAATATCATTTATTCAGAAATTCCTAAAGTGATGCAAAGTCAGATGTTTTTAAATTCTAAACCTGGTTTGCATAACCATACCAACCTAGAGGTGGACAAAGTGTATAATTTTGCACCATGCATCTTGGATGTTGATATTGAGAATGGAAAGGCAGAAAGTCTCAAGTCCAATGACGAAGCTGTTGCTAATTTAAAGTCTGACGATTCCTCACCAGTATGTCTCTATGCTCCTGTTGCTTATGCTTTATTCTGGTTCAAAGACCTTGGAAATGTTACTATAATGAGAGAAATGGTTTTATATTCTCCCTAATGATTATTTTCTAATAAGATGCATTGGTCCTGCCATTCTTGACTAGAAATAAACAACTGATTGTTTTTTGTTGCAGAAGGCATTACAAAGAGATATCTGCTTGCATGATATAGGAGGAAAATTCATGCAGCTCTTGATGAACCATGGGATTGAGTTACCCAAGTTCACTTCAAGAGGTAGTTGAGCCGTAATAATCATTATCATTTCTGCTTTCTTTTGATTATGTTGCAGTCTGGATCTTTCATGTTCCAAAGGTCTAATACATCTGTTTCGCTTGAAGTTATTCAAGCTAGGCATTGAAATTACCGCACTATTTATCTAACAAGCCAGATGTCAAATATGCACCTTTCTGAGATATGTTTTCTTATACTTCAGATGAGTGCCTCTCTGCTAATAATGTGAATCAGGAGAAATGTCCTTACCTAATGAAAATATTAAAAAAAAAAAAAAATTACTATCTGCGATTCTGCATACACAAATGCATGACTATTATTACTTGTGTTCATGGAAAATGCACATTATAATTGCTTTCTTCACTCTGAATCCCAGACAAAATAGATCTTATGTGATTCAAATGGGATACAATTGGTTCAACATTCATGCTGGCTCCATATGTTTCGCTTTCTTTTATCATGTTAAAAGGCAACTAACTTGTATATGTTATTCTTTGATTTGAGCTTAGCCCATACTATCTAATATCTTCATTTGGCAATTTCCATATTATGACCGTGCTCTAACGTTCACAATTTTATCTTATGGCAGAAAGAGTCTATGATACATCTGCTAGTAGGTCAAGAAAATACAAGCGATCTCAGTCATTCAACTCAAGAAGGGTACTTCTCCTGTTCTCGGTCATGTAAGTTCAAGCCATATCCTGTACTTTGGTTATTAAAGAATATCATTTTGATTTACTTTTCAAGATTGA
Source organism: Schizonepeta tenuifolia (assembly GCA_029490685.1). Taxonomy (NCBI): domain Eukaryota; kingdom Viridiplantae; phylum Streptophyta; class Magnoliopsida; order Lamiales; family Lamiaceae; genus Schizonepeta; species Schizonepeta tenuifolia. Next base: position 76,908,214 of record CM055956.1, on the reverse strand, counting down.
AATAAGTTCTTTTATCATGGGGAAAGTAAAATTAAGATGTACGATGGAGACAAAGCATAGAGCAAAGAGTGTTCCAAGTTTCTAGAATATGAAACTGTGCCTTTCCTCAAGAATTTAGTGTGCTTAATCTTCTGTATGTCTTCTGACTTCTTAGTCCATAAGAGTCTAGTAACCACCAGCTCTATCTTGATGGGGTCAATCACGTAAATATGTCACTCACACATGCGTTAGCTTCTGAAAACCGCACAGTTAGCCCTGTGTCAATACACATTTCAACACTAAATTAGATAAAATAATCTGTAACTAGATGAGAAAATAGTGCCACTGTGTCAGAAGAGTGAATGACATAGTAATTGCTTATATACTTCAGCGAGCTCGTATAGGCACTTCGAAGACCATTCACATGCTTCAGTTGTGTTATTTGTTATATGTGTTCATGTGGAAGATAGGCACAATGTTCATACTGATATTTCCAAGTTTTTTTAGCATTTCATGCTGAGGTTCATTCATGAGTGAAATATTGAAAAAGCTATGCTCGTTATTTGGGCACTGCCATTTTTAAGCTTCGACCATTAGATATGGAGCATATTTGTGCTCACCATAATAGGGAGTGAGCAAGATGATTTCAACTTATCCTGAAATGTTGCTGAGCTCTCAATGTGTGGATCTGCAATTAGTAAAGCTTTTTTTCTCTCTTTCTGTTTTGTAGTTTTTGGCTTGAGATGTTTCTATTTACTAATATAAAAATTCAACAACTATTTCTTTCCTTTCAGGTCCAGCGTGGGAACGATCATTCTAATTTATCTGACACTAAGAGTGAGGCTTATGGGTGATGGGTCTGGTAATGTTTGAATAATTTTTCGCCAATTTTTTGCAATCATTTCATTTGTGAAAGTCTCTTAGGAACAATAGCTCTTCTTTTTTCTTTATATTGTTGTGCTTATTATTTTCAATTCTCGTTCTTCTGCTTTGTAAGTTCCTCTCTCTCTCTCTCTCTCTCTCTCTCTCTCTCTCTCTCTCTCTCTCTTTTGTACATATACAAAACCTGAAACTACATTCAAGACGCATTCCATTTTATCTTTATCATGTATGCAAAAATTTAGTTTCTCGATCATGATCCAAACAAGTTTTGCTGTGTAGTAGTACTTATTATGTAAAAATTAACCACAATTGCATTTTTCAATTACAAGTATTAGTCACACGACCCTACTTTTGCCTCTTGTTTTCGCATTTTAGATTATATATCCTCACTTTGAAATCTTGTTTTCTCACTTTGAAAGACGTCAAGAAATATATCCTCCTGCATGTAGTTTCCATCAGAGAGAGAGAGTATTTATATGTACTAGTTAAAAAGTACAATATCCAAATTCTAAGCGAAGCAGTCTGAGGCGAATAATCACAACTCAATTGCTGTTCCCAACTCGAAATTAATATGTTTCCTGGGAAACTTGAACAAGTACATCCTCAGTCAGAACGAAAAAGAGATTCAAACCATGTCATCCAAAGACTCTTTCGAGCTGAAAGGAATTCTGATGTTTTCCCCTCCATTCACACCTTTTCCCACTCCCTTCTCTTGTCTCTAGCATGCGCAGCCGCCTCCTTGTTGCTCCGCCTGAGATGAATTTGAAGTCGTCTTCAAGTTCACGTCGACCATGTCCTCCTGTTTTGTCGAGGAAAGAGTCTCCATTCCTGGTAATGCCGCTGCTATTTTCCGAAATAGAGGCTGCATGTTACATCGCAATTTACATTTCATCACTCGTAAATCATACTCGGCTTATTAATTTTCTTTAAGTTTGCAGTTGTTGAAATAGGAGAATGGTATATTCGCTGGAAAATGTTTTAATAAGGTGCCTTTGTGTTGAGAGTACCAGAACTGTCTTTCCCAACTCCAAAATCAATGGTTAGCTTAATCGAGAATTTCAAACAGACACTGGTCACACTGGGTTTGAAAGTTTCAAAACCACACGAGCCATAATGTGAGAAGACCAAAGTTCAAAATTTAAACTTTAAAGTGAACAATGAGTCAAAGTATAGACCAAAAAAAAAAAAAAAATGTATTTATCAGAAAAATCCATGCCCCAATCCAAACCAGTTTTCTTACCTTTATATTGAAGTAGAGCATAGAAGAAGGTAATTTTACCTTTATATTGAAGTAGAGCATAGAAGAAGGTAATTTTACCTTTATATTGAAACCCGCTTTGGCACTAGTTTCTATGAACATGATGCCGGATTCACGAGCCTTACCATCTCCTTCTTCGATTGAAACTTGCCTGCAACACAAACCATATATATAACATATACATGAATCAAATCAGTTAAGATTACAAGGCTCTATACATGTCACTTACTAATGATTTCATAACTTTTCAGAAATTAGGGTACATTTCTAGTAAATGAACTCAAAGGAAGCCTCTTAAGTTCTGTTTAGAACGAAGAATCAAAATGATAACCTCAGACACGAACACTTTTTCTCAGGACAGGGGAATGAATGTATATATATATAAGCATATCGAAAACTCAAGATCACCTTTTATCAACAAGATCAGTTTTGTTTCCTACAAGGACAATAATAACATCACCACCCCGTTCAGTTCTCACTTCTTCAATCCATTTTGTAGTGTTCAAAAACGACTGCCGATCTGCAAGGGAAAACAAACCAAGCATATATATAATACAGAATGAACTAATTAAGGGTTACAATTTACCAACAATCAGCGAAATTCGAAAATCATAAAAAGTAGACTCAAATCCGACCAAGAATGCTTGCACCATCATCTATTTTGAAACAACATTATTTTATAAACATTTTATGAGATAAGACAGCAAGCAGCGTTTGCTAGTTTTTCATATTTTGGTTAGTTGATAACTAGACAGTGCTTAATTTTCCAGAGTTACTTTTATACACCTCTCATTTCTGAGTTCATCCTTTTGTTAATACAGAACAAAAAACATGAAAATGAAACAATCCATCACAGTTTCTTCTGGTGGACTAAGAAACGGAGTAAAGATTAATAAGGAGTCGATGAATCTTTACAATGGTAGTTACTTACTGGCAACGTCATAAACCACCACTGCGACTGAAGAATCTCTAATGTAGCTTGGAATAAGACTTCTAAATCTTTCTTGTCCAGCAGTATCCCTGCCATCATCACCGATAAATTTCATCTCAGAAAAAAATGCACAAGTTATGGTGTGGGTTTAAGAATTTAGGAGTTTATATCATAAGTATATTGGACAAACTTAGAAAATATATAGCTGCGTGTTAGTGTAATTACCAAAGTTGCAAGCGAACTGTTCGATCTTCAAGATACATAGTTTTTGACAAGAAGTCGATGCCGATAGTGGCCTGCAAAACAACAACAGAAGGAAAAGATCAGACAACCAAATATAAATGAATCAGTAGTACACATATAAACTGGAACAAAATTATTCAAAAACCGTTACAAATTCTATTATTCATATCATCAAATTTTCCGAGTTAGAAATATTAAGAAGAAGTCATATCTTCTGCAATAAGAAACGTTACAATTGAAATAACAACAAAAAACAGTTAAGTTTGAAACGTGTTATTTTAGTTCCACCGGTAACATATCTAATTACTTCTCCACAGCTAGAATAGAAACTCAAGTAATGTCTATCTTATCGGCGATCATCACACGGAGACTGAACTACAGCAGAGAGTGAAAGTGAAATTGAGGACTAATAAATCAAAACGTAGACGAAGAATACGGTTCAGACGTGAAATATATGCATACACAGTTACACACACACTCTATCACACGAAACGCGCTTGCACACGCATATTTGATGTTTACTAACGATATACATATATATATATATATACCTGATAAGTGGTGTCGAATTTATCGTACATGAAACGGGTGATGATGCTGGTTTTTCCGACGGATTGATCGCCGAGAAACACCAGTTTGTACTTGGCTAATGGTGACACCACCGCCATTGGAGAAGCAACGACGATGACGATGATGCTCAGATCTAAATCTGCGTGCAGCGGAGGTTAGAGAAATTTATGGAAAATAACGAAGAGAGAGAGAGAGAGAGAGAGAGAGAGAGAGAGAGAGAGGGAAGGTTAGGAGGGGTATTTGATTGGTATAAGGAAAAAAGAATCGTATCGTGGAAATGTAGGAAATATTTGGGAAAGGAAGGAAAACTAGCAGTTAGAAGTCATGCAATGCACTCACTCTGGACTCGGTCACATGGAATGCGACTCAGCTCAAATCACCAAATCAGCCACTTTGAGTATAAAGTATGTATTGTTTTCATTTCAAAATAATCATATTAATGTTTACTTTTTATCATATGGTGCAGTCTACTTTTTATTAATGTTTTTCTTTTCTTTCTTTTTTTTTTGGTTTCTAAATTTGTGAATTTATAAGCTCTAATTGAACTTATTAAACTCCAATTGTTATTAACTAGCGTATAACCCGTCGAAAATCGACGGAAAATTATATTAATAAAAATTAATAAAATTATTAGATAATACTAATATGTGATAGAGTAAGAAAAATATTTTTTGTTAATTATTTTAGGGTTAAATCATTTGATTATGTAATATACTAAACTCGTTTAGAATTTATATGCCCTTGAACACATCTAAAATTCAATTAAAAAGTAATTTTACCACATGTTTACGTCTCAAACATATATAATTGTGGCGGTTAAAAATTATAATCTAATATATTCTCATTACTTTCGATAATTTTCAAAGCTTTATTTTTCTACAAAACCGATGTGGGCAAAAATATATTTATCTATCAAAGGAAAGCGACTCTTAAGCTGAATCTTTTAGCTTTTTATGAAGAAAAAGAGACAAGAGAAGAGCGGATAGTGAGAGAGAGAAGAGATATATAGATAGCGAATAAAACTATAGATGTTAAGATTGTCTATAAGATGAAAGTGACCCTAAATACCCCCACATTATGAATTCAACACAAGATTAAGAAAAAAAAAGTTAAACCACGCTTCACAATCATCCCATCTATTGACCACAATAATGATTTTAAATTATATAAATAATCATCTTCCAAATATATTCACAAAAAAATTAATGATGACATTTGTTTTTTCTTTTACCTAAAATTAAGTATTTAATTATATACATAACTATATTCCAATAACATTCACACTATATTTAATAAATAAAAATTTAATTATAAATTGTAGTATTATATAAATAATCATCTTCCAAATATATTCATAGAGAAATAAATAATGACATTCGTTTTCTTTTTTACCAGATTCGAGAATAACTTTTTTAACTGAGAATAGAATTTCAAGAATTGTTTCACTATGTACTTGGTAGTTTTCCTTTTTTACAAAATTTTATGTAGAATGATTGTGATTCATAAAATTATTTACTCAATGATATAAGATAAAAGTTGACCATAAATATCTTAATTTTATGAGCTCAAAATTATATAATATATTAAAAGAAAAAAAAAGTTGTCCCGCAAGTACTGAATTAGCCCATCTGCGGGCACGATTCTTGGTCGGAATTGGCTCGCTGATAAATCGTTAGTAATTTTTCTGCCTATTTTCCTACATATTCTACGTTTTCCAACGGAACGATTAAACAATTTGAGATGATGTGTTTAGGATTATTCAAATTTGTTTGAAATTTATATACTCGTACCTGTTTAAAATTCGATTAAAAAATTAGTCATTTGTGTTCCTTTCTGAAAAAAATCTGTATATTAGTCTACCGCTACAGTTCTGTGTCGGAACTGGCCCGTTGACCACGACTCTGATTTATAAGTGCGTAATTTATAAAATTTGTTTATAATTTATATAGATCCAAAAATTTAATAAAAATAATGATTGTACTATTCGTTATCGTCCTTAATCGTATAGTAATATTCGTTAATTAAAATTATAGATTATACAAAGTTGGAACCCCAACTACAAATAACGTAAAAAGTATTTCATGAATGACGATTATAGATTTTAGAAAATATATGGGGAAAAAAGCATGAAATGAAAAATTTCTCGAGTTGAGATAACCGTTGGTTGGGAATTGGCTCGTCTACCTCCACGGTTCCGGGTCAGAATTGGCCTGTTGACCACGATTTTAAACCCAACTACAAATAACGTAAAAATTATTTCATGGATGACGATTATAGATTTTAGAAAATACATGGGAAAAAAGCATAAAATGAAAAATTTCCCGAGTTGAGGTAACCGTCAGTTGGAAATTGGCTCGTCTACCGCCACGGTTTCGGGTCAGAATTGACTCGTTGACCACGATTTTGATTTATAAATGCATAATTTATGACGATTCTAGATTTTAGAAAATATATGAAAATTTTGAATAAAATGAAAATTTTAAAACTAATAAGAATAAAGAATGATCACGTGGGATCCCAAGTTGAGGTACCCGTCAGTTGGAAATTAGCCCGTCTACCTAATTAATTGACAAATTAGAAATTACTTATTTTTTATCAAATTAAATAAAAAAATATTAGACTATTTCCAAATTTAATTCGGTCAACCAATAAATAATCCAAACTTGGAACCATTTATTCTGTCAACTAATAAATTGGTTCCCTAATAAAAATAATTATCTATTCGGCCAATTAATAAATTGACCAAATTAAATTAAATTAAACTATAAAAATATAGCAATTATTTATTCGGCCTATTAATAAATAAATTAACCAAATAAAACTCCTACAAAAAATAATTATCTATTCGGCCAATTAATAAATTAACCAAATTAAATTAAATTAAACTATAAAATATAGTTATTTATTCGGCCGATTAATAAATAAATTGACCAAATAAAACTGATGGAGTAAAAGATGAGAAAATACACATCGATTCTATGTATTTATAGGCTTTTCAATAGGTGAAGTTTCATTGAATAACCGATGTGGGACACAAGATTTTAGTATAGATATTTAAAATATATTATTTTACATTTAAAAATTCAAAAAATTGAAAATTTAGATAAATAGGAATAGATGATTAAGAGGGGTGCCACGTAGGATTTTTTCAAAGTAAGAATCATTTTTCTTTTAGTAATATAATGATGATTATAAAATTTAATTTATAATTAATAAAAGTTAATTGAAATTAATGAATCCTAATCGGATTTAATAAATATAAATTGAACAAATTTATATAAAAAGAAAGTTGAATTGACCACATGTTAAAGTCAACGTACCAAAATTTTTGTGCTATGTTAGAGAACGCCAATACATTCTTCTTCTTGATTTATAAGTTGCAATTTAATAGGCGTGTATTCAACCAAGATTCTGTGGGAGTTTTAAAGAGTTTAGAAAATCTATGGAATTTTGAAGTTTATTGACTCCGCATGGAGTCTTGAGGAATTTCTTATTGATTTCGCGTGGGATTTTCATAACTCTGTTGGAGTTGAAGTCGATGGGGTCCAGGGCCGGCTAGACCCCAGCAGTCGCTGAATGTAAAGCCAGCGCTGGCTGGCTCTCCGTCGTCGCTGGACGTCGACGGATACTATAGCTGGACTTCAGAATCTTGGAGACCATTCAAATTCCAGCCGTCGCTGGACTTCAGAATCTTGGAAACCATTCAAATTCCAGCCGTGGCTGGGTTCCAACAGGGGGCTGAAAAGAGGCCAGCGGATTATGAGGAGGCGCCGGCGTTGGATGTTCATGGAATCTCAAATTCTCGTGGTTAAAGGGTCAGAATTCATTCAGTACAAAAGATGAAAGAAATCACGTCAAAATCTATCTGACTCAACAACAATAAAAAGTCAGTGGAGTTTTAAATACCACAAAAAAATTTTGGAGTTTAAAAAGTTATGATTGAATACCTCCAGATTTTTAAGGAGTTTGAAAAGTCTGGATTGAATACACCCCGACTTTCAAACTCCTAAAAAATCCAACAGTCTTGATTGAATACACCCCCCTAAGTGAAAGAGACTTCAATGCAAGGTTGAGGTATTAAAATGTATTCCAAACCATTTAACATAATATTCTAGTTGAATGTTACTTACACTATGAATTTTGAATAGAATTTTATGGGGAATAAATACAAGCAGCTATCCGTATAAAAATGCAAATCATACGTGTTTTGTGTTTAATCATGTATGTGATTTTTTTATACCCTTCTACTGAATTTCTTTATTATCTACCTTGCTTATTTAATCCTGATTAAAGATACGTGGCATTGTCGCATCCAGACCCAGATCACATTGTGATCTATTGGGCACGAGGAAGTTTCTAGCCGAAATTTCGGGAATAAAATCCATTTTCTCAATTTGGAGATAACCAATTTAATACTATTAGGCTCATCACACTTCCGTATAAAATAAATTCTACGTATATCGACTTCATACCTTTTTTTACCGTAATGCTGCCGGAAGTTTAGGGACCTCGTCCAACCACACGATCGCAACCGATGGTTTCCAGCTACAGACCTCTTCAGCAACACCCAGCACAGCCTTCGCTCGTTTCCTACCCGAGGTGTAGGGTACTCCGTCGATACACAAAGAAAATATGAATACGTTGGAGCAAAAGTCCAGATCTTTATTTAGGAATTATATAAAACTTATTACAATATAAGTATGTCTCCTTTAAGGAGGAGACAGACTTTTGTAGTAGCGGAATTTGAATACATAAACTAAAAAAGAAAAACTATGCGAATTTTATTATAGACGAAGCAGAGAGGATGTTGTTATGTGGGTTTTCGATGATCCTTTTGCTTCAATCCGTTTTTGTTTATATAGAGGTCTTGAGTGACCTCTCACCCTTCATAATTGCCTTGGATTTCCTTATCCTCGGCTCATTTTCTTCACGTGAAGCGGGTCCGTCCATTATCACTTGAGGACAACCGACTTCTCCTGCTCTGGTCCACCATGTCTTCCATTATTATGTGAAGACATCCGACTTTTGCGAAGATGCTCTTCCCGTGATGTGTGGATCACTGTTTTTCTGGTAGTGGTCCTCCTGTAGCTTTACCCGCTTGTAGTTTAGTGGGTAATTCCTGTTTCTCCACCCACTAATGTCATTTTCTTTTTGGTGAGTGGTCTTCCAGCTCATAGTCACATAACTCTTTTACCTCGAGTTGAGAATCTACTTTTTTCCCGGGGTCCTTGGTGTTTTTAACTTGGGCATCGCCTTGTGCTTTGCATACTCGTCGGAACGGGCCTTCTGTTTCCCTTATTTAGGAAGAAAGCCTTTCCCAAATTCTGGCTCCATCTGGTTTGGACACTCCGAGCATATGCGCTCAGACCAATCCCCGAAATGAGCTATATTGCAGTACTTGCAATGAGTCTCCTTGCTTCCCACAATCCTGTTTTCCCAAAGCAAAGTACTCTTTCTTTGAAAGCTTTCTTTGCGAATTTGGTTGATTTCTTGTCATGGTGTTTAACAGGAATGATCCATTCACTTAGTTCTAAAAGAACTTGAACGGAAACCTGACTTTATCCATCTCTGTGAGACAGACCCATAGACCCCATGCTCATCTGGTTGAGATGAGATCTTTTGGCATTATTGAGACTAGTGTAGTCCCTTCCTCCATGGGTACCTTGACTCGTCCCAAGACATTGGTATCAGGTCTCTTGAGCCTTATGTAATGGAAGGCTTCATGGTTACCCTTTCCTGCTGGTTTTGGAGCTGCACTGATAAAGTATAACTCCAGTATATCTCCTCGGCTAAGCAATGGATTGTTAGCCCATGCATCATACACGGCTTCTTGGATCCATTTTGGTAGACCCTTGATCTCTGTGAATGATGGTGATGTAGTATAAACTGAGGCTAATGCCCCGAATTCATACCACCTCTTGACTTTGTGTCAATCGGCGTTTGGCATCGTCCACACGCTAGGATATTTCCCTAAAACATCAACATTTATTTTTTCTAGGTTGATATTTCTCCTGGTAACAAGCTTCTCCCAATTGGCTTGATAAACCTGTCAGGCAGAAGAAACTTCAATTTTATCAGTATTAATCTTAAAAGTGCCAGTTATTGGCCTAAGATTAATCTCTCCCTCTTTAATCCCAGAGGTGCTGGGTTGACATGATACTCCAAGGTGTGACCCCTAAAGTTCATCTTCTCCTTGGGCCAATGGTTCCAAAGAAACCACCAACTTAGGACTTGGGCAAAGGTTATTGGAATCCCCTGCTACAAGTTTAGAGCACTGTACTCGAAACTCTTCTTTTGCCGAAGGTTCTCTGGCAGCCCGAAGGAGGGCGGTTGCATTGCTGCCCAGAGTTAATTCTGAGTCAACAAGCATGCTCGTATTCTCTCAGTGACTTTGGTCCTATCGAGAGTTTGCAATCGTCCTGCTTGTTCAGCATGAAGAACGCACGCGTCCCATTCCCCAGATTTTCTCTAAAATGTCTTTGGACCATTAAGATGGATCTTGCTTCAGTTGGCTCCATCTCTCGTCAAAAAATTTGCAAGAATATTTTCATGAGATTTTATAATGACAATATCAAATATATAATATTGACATTCAGCATGCCATCTAATTAATCTAGCCTTTTCAGACTTAGATTCTATCTTGTTCCTTAAGAAAGCTTTAAGTATTCTTTGCTAATAAAAATAAAGGCCATTTTCTAAAAGCATTTCGCACTGCAAAGAATTCCTTCTCATTGATATGCCACCGCACATCATCGCTTTCTGGGAACAAAGCACTACAATATCTGCAAGGTTCTTTTCCGTTGGGAGTGATTTTGGTTAAGACTGCTGCCCACCAATAATCACTTGCATCTGTTTACAGGACCAAGTCATCTTCATCCTGTGGTATCGAGAGTTTTGGGAGATTTCTGCAAACCTCTTTTAACTCTCTCATTCATTTTCTGTGTTCATCCGTCCAAATGAACGAAACATCTTTTTTCAGTAATGAATTGAAAACTTTTCTGTATTTTGCAAAATTCTTGATGAATGCTCCTGCAAAGTTAGCAACCTACAAGAAACTTTGAAGTTATTTCTTCTCTTTTAGATCTTCAGGAAAAGTCTGGATCTTTTGTACTATATGATCCTGCAACATAATTCCTGATTCATCGATCTCAATGCCCAGAAATTCTATTTTTCTGGTTGCAATGATTGTCTTCTTTTCAGATAGTACAAGACATTTCTTGAAACAAACATTTGCAAAGATATCAAGATGTTTGATATGTTCATCCATATTTTTTGATGCTATTAAGATATCATCAATATAGACAAACATGAAAGAAAAAAAATCTTTGAAAAGATTATCCATCTTCCTCTGGAAGCGTTGGCTAATCCCATTGGCATCATGATCCAAACATAATGCTCTTGTGGAGTAGAGAAGACTGTAAGCTACTTACTAGTATCTTCTATGCGAATCTGGTAAAAGCTTGACTTGCAATCAAACTTAGAGAAAACCTTAGCAGTCCTAATGCAATTAATATGGTGTTCCCTACTTGGGATGAAATATCCATCAAACTCTAGAATATCATTAATTCCTTTATAATTAATGACAAGTCTAGGTTTACATCGTTTAATCTCACCATAATTTCTTACCAGAAATCCAGGACTGCTATAAGGCGAGTTCCCTGGTTCGATCAATCCCAAATCAAGGTGTTCCTTGATTATCTCCTTCATATCTTGTTGATCTTTAAGATTCATCAGGATTGGTCTGTATCTGACAAACTCATACACCTTGTTTGGTTTCACCTTCAAGGTTACTTTGAGTTTGTTCTTATCCCACTATGCCAAATGATTCTCATTGTAACTCCTTCTAATTTTCCTTTTGACATTTTCTAAGGACACATGTGTTTCTTCCCTAATATCTTGGTTAGATATTAAGGATGCTCTAAGGATCTGGATCTCTTCGCCATTGAGATCTTCATCTCTGATGCAGCTTAGGACTGCTTCGTTGAATCTTCTTGGATCCTTCATTTTTGGGTGTCAAAATTTTTCTTCATCACCACGCTTGCTGCGAAATGTCAGTAGCATTTGTCGGTTAAATGCCCCTTGCAACCTCTGGACAATGATCTTATAATCGCAATTGGTTGTGAAAACCAATCTTCATTTTTTATTATCCTGAGTATACCTTTTGACCATATGAAGGAAATTGTTTCCCAACAGAATGTCTGCATCAGTTTCATGGTTAGAATGAGACTTATGCTAATAGGACAAACGAAAAAAGGAAAGAGGAACCTTGCTATTGGGACGGAGAAAATAATAAATTAATCATGTTAAATTCGCATTATCTACTAAATCTGCATCATGCATTTCAGATGGACCGAAAATTACGTGCACTCTTAAGTTCTAAAGAATGAAAACTACGGTTACATTTGCATGAAAGTTGTACTTTACCCTTCCAAATAGATAACAAATGAGCATCAATAAAACTCACCTCGAAAGCAAGCAAAAATAAAAATAAAAATAAAAATAAAAATAAAAAACACTCGTGAACAACACTTTCACATATCAGTATTATCATTGTCTTATCTATATCAAAATTAAGAAATCAAGTGCAGGGCAAAACAGCAAATGCAATGCAGAATGGTAGTCCCGGAGCCCGTTCTACTCTGTTTTCTAACTACAGCAGGGAAAAAGTAACAATCCATTCAAGTAAATATGAAGTCTGTATAGACATAATTTAAGAATGTCGAAAAACTATCATAGTGTTACTACTTTAACAGCTACACATAAAAATCAGTAGGTATATAAGACTATTAGTACACACATTAATGAGAACGAATGACTAATGAGGTATAGTTAGCGGTTTACTGCCTCTCCTAATTATATAGTTCGTCTTTGAACTTATGCATCCTTCTTTTTGACACGGTATGGGTACTTTTGGTAGATCGATATGCTAGTGGCAACCAACGGAAGAGCCAGAAGACAGAATGGGGAAGGAGGAATTCCATCAAAGATGTATTGAAGCAGAGCAGTGACCAGAAGGGCGGAAACAATGACAAAACCCTGCATGCATGTTGAGTTTAAAAAATATCAGCAAAAGATAATGTTATTTGACTTAATAATGTGGGTAAAAAATGGCTATTCGATTCTTGAAAGCTAACACTCACCTTTCGTACACCACCAGCATATGAAGTCAGAAGACCAACAAGAATTCCACCAACAGCATTGAGTACGACAGGAATCTGGAACAAGAAAAATATTGAAATTGTAAAGCAGAAAAATACTTAAATTCTCATACAAATCATTCAAATTTAACCAAAGAAACCTGAACATAGTTGCTGCAATAACTCATCAGACATCAAGCATTATTGCATTTTGTAAGCAAGTGAGGCATTTTTTCAACATGCCAAATATCTTTTGAATGCAGCACACTATGGAGCATTATTAGAATGCTGAAATAAAATAATTGCGTATTGCACTTCAGTATCAGTAGCAGAATTGATTAGTAATTAACTAGCTAAGGTGAGCACTCAAGGCACGAGCTTCTAGGGATAGAGTTAGAAACCATGTATGTATTTTATTGCCAAATAAGAGATGATGATAAAGGATATTTACCCATGTCAAAGGAGTCCACCCATGAAAGAAGCCAAGCTTTCTGATAGCTGAACCATCTGGAGACTTGTAAGCACTGGCCAGTAAGCAAAGGCTCCCAATTATAGACATCTCCACAGTCATCAAGTAAGATGCATGTTTCTTAACCTGCACTAGAAATGATGTACATGAGAAAGGCAAATTCAATACGATGAAGAACCTTCAAATCAGATCAAAAATACAAAAGCAGTTAATTACTTGAGAAGCCCACTGACACAAGGCAGAGGCGAGGCCAGAAAGTACAGAAGCCACCAGCACAGGAACTATTCCATATAACAATATTTCATCAGGATTCTTAGCACTCGATGCTTTACTAGAACCTTCACCAATGCTTAGAAGGACAGCAGCAATTATCAATAAGAATAGAGCCCCAATCTGTTGAATGGACTGCCTCTGCCTGTTAGAGTTACCAAAAGATGAGAAAAAAAGAGCTCCGAGGTTTAAGTCACGAGAATACATCAGTTTTTTGACTTATGATATAGATTCACCCCTAAAGCAGAGGTCGTTTGTAACTATGTCTAAGTTCTAAAAATAACTTCACATCGAAGGGGAGAAATTGTATCTCGAAACTACAGGGCAATTTATATAGCTTCTGCGTCCTGCAGCAATTATAGTCTTCATAAGAAGTTTAGTAACTTCCAAGTTACAACTGGACGAGATACAATATTAATGCAGAAAGATCGATAACCTACTCAGTTTTTAGATATGCAGCTTGTCCAAAAAAGGGAGTACCTTAATATGATATAAGTAAAAAATGCTGTGAAGAACAGTTTTGTCTGGTTCAGCATTGAGAATGTGAGCGAATCAAGATTTTTATATGAGATCTGTAACAAGCTGTTTTGCAGGGCATAGATGGCTGCTGGTAGTCCTGAAGCAGTTAAAGAGCCAACCAAAGTCCATTCTTTGAATACCTTTCTCAGACTTCCATCTTTCGCCAAAAGCAATAGAGCACAAATTACCTATCACACCTCCAAATGCAACTCGGTAAGCATCATGGTTTAAAAAGAAAAAGGGGCTATATGGAATGTCTCAAACAAGAGTTACCTTAACTAACTCACATGCCAAAACTGATGAAGTCACAATAACTTCCCGGCTGCATCAAGAGGAAAACATGAATGAGCTTTAAGTTGCAGACCAATTTTATTTCTATATGGGAACAGCTTCAGCGTGCACGAAAACTAAATATCTGGCTCAGTTTACTTGTGGAAAACCATATCAGCCTACTCTAAAAAATAATAACCCCATTCGAATCTGATTGGGGAAACTTCAGTATACCAGTTTCTGAAAATTTAAATTAAACAACCACAAATCAACAAAACAATAGGAATGGAAAAGTTGCAAGCCAGCCTGTTCTATAAAGAATAACTAGTATTCTCTAATAAGAATCACACTCTGATAGCCTTGACAAGAGGATGACTTATCTTTAATTTCTGCGCAACTCATTTTAACAACAAATTGAAAAACCCAAAGCTATGTTGCCCAACCATTCCGCATGCCTTCCCCCAAACACACAGGCAAACACACACTCACCCTTCCCAACATACTCTTACGAGCATCAAACTTATGAGATTTCTTCTCCGGAAACAGATAATTTTGTTCAAAGCCACACATATCACTACAAGTCTACAATAACAACATTCAGGCCGTCATATTATCAAAACTACACACAATTTTAAATAGAACCTAAATGACAGAGTAGTTCACCTTTAATCACAAAAAGTTGATCACTTCCAATAATTATCAAAACTAACAACAACGAGGTGCATAAGCACAAACAAACAAGTATTCACTAAAAAGGTAGTAAAAATGAAAAAAATGATTTATCAAACCTGGTGAAACGTTTGGAGATTAGAGGCTGAGAACCGTATTGCAGCGTTAGCAGCAAGGAGAAAAGCCACACCTTTGTGCTGGCATTGGGATTGGGGCTGGTCGGGCCGGGCTTCGTGGGATGCTGCTTACCGATCGCCATTGATGCGGCGATCGGAGATCCGAAGCGTCGCAAGAGAACAGGAAGAAAAAGTTATGCTAAATTGAAGCTTTTCCTTCTGCAACTCTTCTTTGGGGGAAAAGAAAAATGTGCTAATGACGGTTGCTTTTGGCTGGAACACGACGTCGTACGGTGGTTGACGGTTGCTTTTGGCTTGAACACGACGTCGTACGGTGGTTGATAGTCAAAAAAGTTGTACTTAATTTGGAGAAATTCTTGTGTGGAACCACCCCTCACATACTTATATTTTAATAATATAAATTATAATAATATTTATATTTTAATAATATAAATTATAATATTAAATTAATATTATGGGAGAAGTGGGTGTACTCACACAAGAATTTCTCTTTAATTTGGCTGAGACACGACGTCGTATGTTGGTTGACGGTCGCATTTGCTCTCGCGATTCGCGAATAAAGGAAAAAGAACTGTTTTATTAATTATTTCGCAAAAACTTCACTGTACATGGTTACATAAAGTGCAACCGATTCTGACCCGACTCACCCGATCCGGATTCAACCCGCCTTCAGAAAATATATACTAAAACATTTTTTTCCCTAAAAATCCCTTTGGTTGTTCTCTTCTTTTCTCCGCTTCCTCTCTCGTTTCCTCTGGTCTTTCTCCTTGTTCTCTTCTTTCTGTCCGACTTTCCGTCGAATTACTGCCGATTTGTCGTTGATTCGCCGTTTCCAGTCATCATCTGTGGTATGTTTTGTTTGTAGTTGTTCGATTCCGGCATCGTGTCAAGGTTTGTTCGAACCCTAGTTCTCAACGTGAAGGTCTTCTTCCATCGATTGTCCTCCGATTTACAAGTTTCTGATTCTCAATTTCGATCTACAAGAGTTGCATTTTCCCTATTTTTGTGTGTTTATTTTATACTTTGTCATCGGTTCTTTTTGCTTTTGTAGTTCTGAAAACTGTATTTCTTACTAGATATGGACTTGGGTGCAATTGTATAAGATTTTTGTTAATTTCTTTGAAGTTATGTGGGTTGTATGCATAAATAGTAAAAGTATAACTTATATTCACTAAATGTAAATATTACTGTAATGAAAAGTATAATTTGGTCCTGTCAATGTGATTTATGGTGTTTATGTTCTGTTTCCTGTAAAAATATGTGTTTACTTTGAAAATTTCCTTATGTGGGTATTTGATGTGTGTGAATTTGGTTGTTCAGAACTTGAGGTTTTAAGTTGTTTTATATGGATATAATGCACGTCTAGGTGTTATTTTGTGCAGGAATTGTAGAATTCGAGAGTAAAGAGACGTGGATGCGAGAAGTCGAGAAAAGACGATTTTGCTATGGAATTGAAGATGCAAGTTGGGCTGGAATTGTTTTTAGATAAATTCTCTATTAATTATATTTAGTCTTTATTGTTATTGGGCCAATTTAATAATTGAGCCCAATTGTTTTTTTGGTTATGCTCGGCAAACTTTTGTTGAAGGGAATTATTCTCTTATTTTGGATTACTTTTTAGCCGCCTAGGATTAGATATATATATATATATATATATACATATATTAGGATTGAGGGTATATATCAATCTGGAGGCTAGCCGCCATATGGGAGATTTTAATTTTCAGCAGCGAGAGATTTAATTTTGGGGGAGAACACGCGTACAACAGATGTACATGATATTTTGGAGGTTTTCAAGTTCATTTATTTTTCGGTGGTATTTTCTTCTTTAGTTTTTAATTCCTTATTTCAATATCATGTTTGTTTTAATTTATTTGCTTGCGTTCAATTTTATTATTAGTAGCTAAATTCTTTGATTCGGCGAGAATAATGATGCACTAGTTTAATGATCTGTGAGACCTAATAGTTCGTATAATTAATTTCTAGGATTTCAATTTATTCCTTATGTTTAGAGTTAATTCTGATTTTATTTAAGCCTGATCAACTTAGATTAAATTGGATTACACTCAATTAGTTCCCCCAATCCGTAATTGTTGGAATAGGGATAATCAGTGATAAAGCTACCATGTTCATGGTAGGAATAAATTGGTAAACGGGTTATTACTTGCGTTCTTGGGTAATTTGTTTAAATCGGGTTCCTTCATAGCTAAAAGCTATTGAGCATTAAATCTAGGTCTGGCGTTTCCAGCTAGGTTATGTTTTAATAAGAGAAATAGTTATGACTGGCGTCTACAACTAACTATCGATAAAGTACGTAGGAATTGGGGTATGTCCGCTGCATTCACGGTACCCTATAACTGGTTGGTCCTAGTTAATTAATTAATCTTTGCGTCGATGATCAGAGCTTAGACTAGTGTGGATTTATTCGAAGCCGAATTACCTTTCTTTGATTAATATCTAGTTTATTATTTTAGTTAATTTTCTTGCTTCCTTAGTTAATAGAAAAAAACCAAATTTAAGGCTTGGTGGTGGCTACACCAAAAACTGATTTTTAGGAAGAATAAATTATATCCCATTCTCTGTGGTTCGACCCTACTTATTGCTATACTCATTTGATTCTGAGCAGATTTGCAGGAATTATTTGAGAGTCTACGACGCTTACCAAATTGGCGCGGCCGCCGGGGAACGGTGTTTATTATTTTATTTTTCCTATTAATCTTTTGTTACTTTTTTGCAGTTTATGACCAGGTCCTCTGACTCGGAACTTTTATATCATCTTGAAGTCAATAAGTTCGCGAGAGGATTACTGAAAGATACTCGGAAGAGAAAGCAAAGAGAACTACTGGAATCAGAAAGTGCTCAGTTTGGCCTAACAGAACACGATTCAGACAGTGGTGCCTCGGATACTGAAGGTTTCCCGTTTGCCCAACAGACCTTTTTTCTGAAGTAGAAGCAGATTCCGAAGAAGGAGTTGAGTCTACTTTTGTCGCGATTACTGAAGGCGACATGACAGAGGCAGATCCGATGTTGAATGAACTTTCCAGCCATCTGGAAGATGATCCTCCCACTCTGATAAATCTAGCAAATTTGGAGGCACCGATCGAGATTAAGCTGGGGTTGTTGAATGTCTTACCGAAGTTTTATGGTAAGAGAGGAGAGGAGCCGTACAATTTTCTGAGTGAGTTCATTAAGATATGCAAGGTGCAAAAACGGCCAACTGGAATTTCTGAGGAACAGTTCAAGCTAGCAGCATTTCCTTTCACTCAAGTGGGAGAGGCTAATGCATGGTTCAGTAGTCTCCCCGCGAACTCCATATCAACATGGTCTGAAATGAAGAAATTATTTCTGGAGCACTTCTTTCCGCCTACTAAGACTCATGCATTGAAGAAGGAGATCAGCGAAATTAAGCAAGAATATGATGAAACCTTGAGTGCTTACTGGTCAAGGTTCAGAAGATTGTTGGATAGTTGCCCGAATCACAAATTTTCTGACGGTGATTTGCTGCAGAATTTCTACCAAGGCATGAATAGCAAAACAAAGGATTTTGTTAACTCATCATCAGGCACATGAGGATTTTCTCGTTGTAAGGTGAGTGAAGCAAAGAACCTCATTCAATACTTGGTGGAAGCAACAAGGGAGTACGAGGAGCCTAGAGTTAGTTTGCTCAAGAAAGCTGCACAAACAAGTTCCTCCAATGTTGAAGAGAAGATTGAAGAGAGGATGGGAAGAATGGAAAGGATACTGCACACTGTGGCTAAGAAGGTTGGAAGTGTTGGAGAGATGGAGAAACCGTGTGGAGCATGTGGTAATTTTGGCCACACGAGCTTGCAATGTAATGGGAGTGATGAAGAGCTTCACGCTCAAGTGAACGTGTCTCATAATTTTTATAGCTGCCCCGATCCACTACCGAAGAGAGATCAAACTCGGACACCTATAATCCCGGTTGGAGAGATCATCCAAATTTCCGTTGGAGAGATTCGACACAGAAGCAGCCCCCACAAGTGCAGCAACAGCAGCAAAACTACCGACCTCCTCATCAAAGAGGATTTCAGCAGACGTCACCTCCTCCACCTCCACAAGAAAAGCAAGGCAAATCTCTTGAGGAGATGATGGCAGACTTGATCGGCTCACAATAATTTTTGTAGAATAATGTGCAGCAACTACACCAATCTCAAGCTGAGCAGAAAGTGTGCATTGAGGGGTTAGCTCGTCAGATGTCTCAACTTTCGACTTCCATGAATGAGATGAGGGGAAATCAAGACCGTTTGCCGTCTCAAGTTCAAGTTAATCCCAAGGAGAATGTGAACAAGATCACTTTGAGAAGTGGAAAGGAGTTGAGTGAGCCTACTGTCCAGAAGTCAGGAAATTTCTCGAGTGATGAGTCTGGGAAAGGATCAACTCTGCACAAATTCGAGAATTCCGAAGGAACATCAATTTCTGCTGAAAAGGCTGAAAAACAGTCCTGTTTGGCCAAACAGGACAGTGGTCCGACAGTTGTGCTGAAGGAAAAGGAGGCCGGAGAGGAAATTGCATCGGAGGAGCCAACTAAGGTACATAAGCCCTTGAGTTTATATGATCCTAATATTGTGATACCTGCCCCTTTCCCTCGCAGATTAGCAAAGAAGAAGGTGGAAGAAGATCAAATGGACTTCATGTCGATATTCGGGAAGTTGGAGATTAATCTTCCATTCCTTCAAGCGATCAAGCTTCCGCCGTTAAGCAAATTTGTGAAGGACTTCATTGCTGGAAAGTCTAAGGATTCTGGAAAGATTGTAATGGGCGAGAACGTGTCAGCCGTGATATAAAAGAAATTGCCGCCCAAATGCAAGGACCCATGTATGTTTTCTTTGCCTTGCTACATTGGTGATACAAAAATTGAGCATGCTATGTGTGATCTAGGAGCTTCTATTAATGTCATGCCTTTAGCTATTTATAATAGTCTGTCTGGTGTGGAGTTAGTAGATACTAGGGTTGTGATTCAGTTAGCCGATAGGTCATGTGTTTATCCGGAGGGTTTGTTGGAAAATGTTCTTGTGAAGGTGTATGATTTTGTTTATCCAGCTGATTTTTATGTGGTGAGAATGAATGATATGCAGTCAAATGATTCGTCTGGTGTTCTTTTAGGTCGTCCTTTCTTACGAACTGCAAAGTCAATCATTG
This sequence comes from Schizonepeta tenuifolia, assembly GCA_029490685.1. NCBI lineage: Eukaryota > Viridiplantae > Streptophyta > Magnoliopsida > Lamiales > Lamiaceae > Schizonepeta > Schizonepeta tenuifolia. The sequence continues at coordinate 76,887,720 of CM055956.1, read as the reverse complement.
ATGTTTGCAATGGCACTATTTGTTTGGATTATCATGGAGAAAAATTTACTTTTAGTATTGATGATGCCATGAAAAGTCCTCTTGATGCTGAAAATGTTTATGCTATTGATGTGATTGACCCTCTTGTCCAAGAATATCTTGAGACTGAATTTATGTAGGATAAGTTGGAGCTCACATTGACAAAGAGCTGGACTGATTTTGATGCTCAAGGGATGAGTGATGAAGCGATCAAAGAGACTATTATGTCCCTTTATGCTCAGCCGAAAGTTACAGGTTCTGGAAATATGCTTTGTTTGCCCAAACAGTACCCTTCTGACAGACCACTTCGATCCGATGAGAAGCCGCCGGTGTTAGAACTTAAGCCCTTACCTGCGAATCTGAAGTATGTTTTTCTGGGAGACGGTGATACTTTACCAGTCATCATCAGCAATGAGTTAACCATGAGCCAAGAGAAGCAATTAATTCGCTTACTGAAGAAGTACAAAAAGGCCATCGGATGGACTTTAGCTGATATCACGGAAATTAGTCCCGACGTGTGCAAGCACTACATTCTATTAAAGCCTGATGCTAAACCTGTTCGAGACCCCCAACGTAAGCTGAATCCGAACATGAGGGAAATAGTGCTCAAGGAAATATTGAACCTTCTTGCTCTCGGAATCATTTACCCGATCTCCGATAGCAAATGGATGAGCCCGATTCACATGGTTCCAAAGAAATCTGGATTGCAAGTTGTGGAGAATGAGCAGAATGAGTTGGTGCCAATGCGTCTTGTTACTGGATGGCGTATGTGCATTGATTACCGCAAGTTAAATGCAGCTACTCGCAAAGATCATTTCCCCTTACCATTTATTGATCAGATGTTGGAACGGTTAGCTGGGCAAGTGTATTTCTGCTTCTTGGATGGTTATAGTGGTTATTTTCAGATTTATGTAAACCAAGAAGATCAAGAGAAGACTACCTTTACGTGTCCTTTCGGCACATATGCATGCAGTCGAATGCCGTTTGGATTAAGTAATGCACCTGGTACTTTCCAAAGGTGTATGATGAGCATCTTCACGGATTTGATCGAGAAATGCATAGAAATCTTCATGGATGATTTTACAGTTTATGGAGATTCCTTTGATGGCTGTCTTAACAACTTGGAGAAGGTTTTGACTCATTGTGTGGAGAAGAACTTGGTCTTGAATTACGAGAAGTGCCATTTTATGGTCAAGGAAGGAATTTTCTTAGGCCATGTTGTTTCGGAAAGAGGAATTCAAGTCGATAAGGCAAAAGTGGACCTGATTGCACGGTTGCCCTATCCCACAAATGTGAAGAAGGTCAGAGGTTTTCTAGGTCATGCCGGATTTTACAGACGGTTCATCAAAGATTTCGCAAAAATTGCGCAGCCGTTGACTCGACTTCTACAGAATGATGTTCCGTTTGCCCTGACAGAGGACTGTAAAAAAGCTTTTGATTTGTTGAAGACAAAGCTTACAACAGCTCCGATTATCCAACCGCCGAATTGGGAGCTTCCTTTCGAGCTTATGTGTGATGCTAGCGATTATGCGGTGGGTGCTGTTCTTGGACAAAAGTTGGGGAAAGAGAGCCACATGATTTATTATGCTTCGAAAACGCTAGATCCGGCTCAATGTAATTATGCAACCACCGAGAAGGAAATGTTGGCTATCATTTTTGCTTTTGAGAAGTTCCGTTCATACCTCTTGGACTCGAAGATAATTGTTTACACGGATCACTCGGTGTTAAAATTCTTGCTATCCAAAAAAGAGTCGAAACCGTGATTGATTAGGTGGATACTTCTGTTGCAAGAGTTTGACTGGGAGGTTAGAGACAAGAAGGGAGCAGAGAATCACGTCGCTGATCACTTGAGTCGTTTGGTTCGAGCTGATGATGAAGAGCCTATTAATGAAACTTTTCCGGAGGAACATTTATATGATGTCAGAAACGGGAAAACCATCTGTTTGCCCAACCAGAGCTTCTTCCCAGATTCAGAATGTTGTGCAGTAGCAAGTAAGCCTCCCACAGACCCTTGGTTCGCTGACATTGTTAATTATTTGACAACTGGGCAGCTACCGTCTTCGTTCATAAAAGCGCAAAGGTCAAAGCTTAAGAGTGAGTGCAAGTATTATTTTTGGGATGAACCTTATTTGTGGAAAGTTGGAGTAGATCAAATCATTCGAAGATGCATCCCGGAAGAGGAACAAGGTGAGATTCTTTTGCATTGCCATTCTTTTGTTTGTGGAGGGCATTTTGGCCCAAAACGTACTGCTCGGAAGGTATTAGATGTTGGTTTTTTCTGGACTACATTGAATAGAGAGGCATATCTTTTTTGTAAGAGTTGCGAGCGGTGTCAATTGACTGGGAATATTTCCAAACGAGATGAGATGCCCCAAGTGCCGATGATCTTTTGTGAAATATTCGATGTGTGGGGGATGGATTTCATGGGGCCATTTCCTAGTTCGTTTGGTAATCTATACATCTTGCTTGCTGTTGACTATGTATCGAAGTGGGTGGAAGCAAAGGCCACAAGAACGAATGATTCTAAGGTGGTTGCTGCATTTTTGAAGTCCACCATCTTCACGAGGTTTGGAGTGCCGAGAGCAGTGATAAGTGATCAAGGAACACATTTTTGCAATCGAACCATTGAGGCATTAATGAGAAAATATGGTGTTCATCATAGGTTGGGGACTCCTTATCATCCGCAAACCAATGGACAAGCCGAGATTTCGAACCGAGAGATTAAACAGATTTTGGAGAAAACTGTAAACACCTCGAGGAAAGATTGGAGTTTGAGGTTGGATGATGCATTATGGGCGTACCGAACAACCTATAAAACTCCTATCGGCATGTCACCTTATAGATTAGTTTTCGGAAAAATGTGCCACTTGCCGGTCGAATTAGAGCACAAGGCGTATTGGGCGGTCAAGCAAATGAACATGCAATTGCTCAAGTGTGAGGAGGAGAGAAAGTTTCAACTTCAAGAGTTGGAAGAGCTTCGTCTTGAAGCTTATGATGCTGCCATGTGGTACAAGGAGCGAACAAAAATGTGGCATGACAAAAATTTGAGAGGAAAGACATTCGAGGTCGGCCAAAAGGTGCTCTTGTATCAATCAAAGTTGCGTTTGATGCCCGGAAAGTTAAAGACGAAGTGGATTGGCCCCTTCGAAATACAGTCTGTTTGCCCAAACGGAGCAGTTGAAATCAGAAGTTTGGACACGGCAAAGACATTTACTGTAAACGGTCACTGATGAAGCCGTATTATGATGCATCTCATATGACGATAGTGGAAGCGATTTCGCTGTTGCCTTCATCGAGCTATTAATTACATCGGAGAGTCGAGCCGACAACTTTAAAATACAGGCGCTCGTGGGAGGCAACCCACTTATTATTATTTTTAATTTTTATTTTTTTTTCAATTAGTTTTTCCATTTAAAAAAAAAAAAGAGAAATCAGAAGGCGCGTACAGTAGGTGATTTTAAACTTGTAGTTGGTTTTCATTTCGCTATCTTCGATGTTTTACCAAAAAAAATAAATAAATAATAATATTGAAAAAGGATCGAGAGTAGTACAGTATGGGTTTAGGTGGGTTTTAATTTTTTTCCTCAATTTGTCTTCCTTCTTGTTTTTCTTCTTCGCCCTAGCCCCTCCAATCCCATTTCCCCCAATTTCTTTTCCATTTCACTTTCTTCAAATCCGCCATCGCTCCCCACTCCTCCATCCTCCATACTCCGTTGCTTCCAGCAATTCATCACTTTTATCGCCACTTTCCTCGCCGGCGAGATTTCACCATGGCTCCCCACAAGCGACGGAAACTCGCCACCGCCAAGAGAAAACCGGCCACGGTAGCACCGGCGACGTCTGCTCCATCACAAACCGAGGCGCCGGTGATTACCACAGCTCCGGTCACCACGAAGCGAGCCTCTGCTCGTACCTCTCTCTCTAGAAACTCCAAGGCTGCCACATCTTTGCCGTCTATAGCTCCGGTGACGACCTCTGTTCCAGTCACCGTGAAACGAGCGTCTGCTCATATTGTGGGCTCGGAGTCTGCCACGGCTGGTGTTTCTTCCGTTTCTCCAGTTTCGGCGACGACCTCTGTTCAAGTCGCCGGCAAATGTACAACAGCTACTGCTCCTGAGTCTTCCGACTCCGATTATGAGGCTGCATCTGCCCCCGATTCTTCTGAGGAGTCATATGTCGACTCTGCTTCTTCCTCGGCGAATTTTTACGATACTATCAGTTCGGACAGACTGCCGGTGGACTTCCATGATCCCGAAGAGGTTGCGGCGCTGCTCACCTTTGAAAAGAAGGCCTGGACGAGTTCTCTACAGGCGCGGCAGCATAAGAAATTCCTTATAGGTAAAATTCTTCATATTCCATCTTTGCAACGCTTGAATGTTTATGATCGATTTGTGGCTTGTTTTGACGGCATTGGTTGGTCTTGGTTGCTGTCCGTTCCTACATTTGATGTGTACAATGAGGTTGCATTAGAGTTTTTTACTACATTTAAATTTGTGGAAACTGATGATGTTGATGCTAGGTGTATTTCTTTTCGCTTGTTTAATATGCATCATCATCTTTCTTTGACCGAATGGAATGTGAAGTTAGAAATATGTTCAGTTAAGGATGTCTTGAGTGATGGGCATAGGAGTGCTTTATGTGGTTTTTATTCTAGTCGAAACTGTTTTGGATGTTCTGAGGATTCGTGGGCTCTACTAGCTAGTAGTACAGCAAAACCCTTTGATGCTTCTCGTTCTGTAGTATTGGATATCATTGATCCTGTTTTGCGTATCTGTCATTTGTTTCTTTGCTATAATTTGATTGGCCGCACTACTAGTTTTGCTAAGTTGAGTTCTGTTGATCTGTTTTTCTTGCATTGTATGCATAGTGGGGTTAAGGTTAATCTTGGTTCACGCTCAGATGCAAGGTCGGTCAACAACCAAATCAGTTGAAATGTAAAGATGCAGTTTTGAGTGCTGGTTAGTTGGACAGTTAGATATGCAGAAAGTAACTGAACAGAAAACACAAAAGCACAAAGGAATTACGTGGTTCGGAGAGAACTCCTACGTCCACGGAGAGTTGTGAGTCCACACAACTCAGTTCAAATTCTTTAGGACAGCTACCACAAAGCTTACGCGGGCTTTGCAACCGTACAGATAAGTTTGCGGGTACTTATCAACCTTTTTACTCAATTTCGGGAAGAGCAGGATCCTAACAACCTTTTTAGGGGATGTGTATAAGGGTGGGTTTTCCAACTACTAGCTCTATCAAAGAAATGAGCTATGATCTAAGCTTGAACAAATGAAGACTCAAACTAAGATTGAAAACACCAAGACAAATTCTAACTCTCTATGAACTCTGAGCTGGTGATGTTCTTAGAAAGAGAATAATTGCAGTTTAGCTTGTGCGCAGTATAACGTCGTTCTTTTGCTCTTCTGTCTCTTGTCTTGATGAATGAATGAACCGAGGACTGAGATCTTCTTCGGTTCACCTTATACTCATTTCCCTTTAAGATTGAGAACAATCTTTCTGTTCCCATTTCACCAAGGTCAGCTCGGCTCTCGTGGATATTGGTGAAAGTATCCCACTCAGCCGGTAGAGCTTGTAACACTTTAAGATTGATTTCTCTTAGTGTGTATTTTCCTCTTCGGATGGACTGGATTTTTCTGAGGATGTCCATAAACCGGAGCTCTAGCTGATCAATTGTTTCATCTGTCTTCAGACAAAAATTGTCGAAGTCTTGGCATGCATGTGAGAATTTGTTCTCCTTCGTCTCATCACTTCCTTCACTCAGCGATGCCAGAATGTCCCACATCTCTTTTGCAGTCTCACACTTCTCTATCCAAGGCAGATAATCTTGTCCAACTGTGGACATTATTGTGCTCTGAGCCCAGATGTCTAACTGGCTCACCTTGGCTTCCTCTGGAGTGTAGTCTTCCGGCTGCTTCTCCACAAACTCCACAACTGTATCCCCATCGTTGGGATTTGTAGGAGTGCGAGCTATTCTTTCTTTGATGATGATCGGTCCGGAAGAAAGAACTTGTTGCATTCTATGATGCTTCGACAGTAAGATCTTCTTCATCCGTGTCCTCCAGGATGTATAATTTACAACCGAGAACATTACCACGATCTTATCCTTGACGTCCATCTGCACACAACAACAGAGCAAATATGCACTAGCGTGAAAAAGATCTGTTCAGTTGACCACTGAAGAAACTTTCTCGAATTCACACCTTGTGAAACAGAGTCAGTAGTCTTTTGAACCACTGCTCTGATACCACTTGATGGTCCCGAAACGAGTTACTGGTGTATGGAGGGGGGGAGGGGAATACACCTGTTAGGATTTTAAAACTTAACCTGAAAAATACTTCAACCGAGTAAAAAGACTCAGTTGGAATCTCACAGCTGAGTAAGCAACCTCAGCTGGAAGAGTGAGGCTGTGCGGAATGTGGTGGAAATTAAACTCGTAAAACAACTTACGCTTTTATGCTCGGTTGGTCAAAAACCAAAACAGTTGAGAATGTGCAAATGAGGTTTGTATGCTGGTTAGTCAGACAGTTAAGAATGCAAGAAATAACTGAATAAATAAAAACACTAGCACACAGAGATTTAACGTGGTTCGGAGATAACCCTCCTACGTTCACGGGGAGTTGTGAGTCCACACAACTCTGTCCAAGTTCTTCTGGACAAACCACTCAGCTTACGCGGGCTGAGCAACCGTTATGGATAAGTTTGCGAGTACTTATCAACCTTACAGTTTAGTTTACGGGTACTAAACGACCTAACTACTCAGTTGCAGGAAGAGTAGGATCCTAAACCTTTTCAGGTGAAAGAAAAAATGTGTTTCCAACTAAAAGCTCGAACGGGATGTGAGCTATGATCTAACTCTCTATGAACTCTCACTAAGTGATGTTCTCAAGGTTCGATCTAAAGACACAAAAACTATCTAACTCTCGAACTCTCAACAAGTGATGTTCTGAGAGATTCAGTTCAGCTCGTGAAGAATATTGCTCTTTTCTTTTCGCTTTCAGATTTCTTCTCGCGTGTGTATCTTGTATCTTCTTCGAATGAATGAAGGCCTCTATTTATAGGCGGAGAGTATCAACTAGCCGTTGGAGGAGCTGTTGATCTCTGTTCTTTGAAAGCGATGGCTTGTCTCTGATCTCTGCAGACTTTCCTGATATGGCATCTGTGCTCTTCTGCTTTCCATCTGAGATAGCCTTGTGTTGGGCCAAATGGGGTAGTGACTGAATGGTCAAACCCTCACGTGACTTCCTTTTTGAAATTTAAATCTTAACAAAAGACTTCCAACAAGGAGTGGTCGGTTAAGACTTTCGATCTTCAGCTAGCTTGTTCTTCAGCCGATGTTCTATCTGACAACTAACAGTTGAACTCTCAGCTGACTTCGTCTTCAAGCTGTTGATCTTCTTGATTGAGTTCTACAACTGATGTTCTGAAACTGAACACTCAATTGTCTTCCTTGTATCTGGTCAGTTGGGTTCGAACGCTCAAATGGCTTTCTTTCATCTGATGTTCTCTTCCCCTTTACTGCTTTTTATCTGATGAACGCTCAGTTGTTTTCCTTTACAACTGATGTTCTGAAGACTTCCCCCTCTTTGCATCTGATCATATGAGCTCTCAGTTGTATTTCTTGACAACTGATGTTCTGTCTGAGTGATGCCTTGTTGCCATCTTCAGCTGGAGACCTGTAAAGATAAAATCTTAACTTTGCTCAAACAGCGAGCCTAACTTCTAACATTAGGTTCTGGCAAGATCTACTCGGTTGGGGTCAGTCGGTTTTGGAATTCATCAAAACTCTTACTAATAAATTTCCCAACAATTTCCCCCTTTTTGATGATGCCAAAACCACTTACAACTTTAAACCACTATTGATCTAAACCTCACTAACTTATCTAAAATCTCAGCTGAAATTCTAGACAGTCTATAAGATGAAACATCAAAGGGTTAGTACAGTTATAACATGGTATTTAAAAGACTTTGTGATTCAGAGGTTGGACAATGAGGGATTGTTCGTCAAGGTGAATCTTATAACTGAATAGTTTTCATTACAACTGATTGTTACAAAAGATAGGCTCAAAAACCAAAAATTACAACAGTTGCTAGAAAACTAACTGAGCTAGAATTGTAGCCCATACTTGCCAAAAATCCTTACAAAAATTTCCCTCTTAGCAGGTGACTTCTTGGAGATGTCCACTCCATGCTCCTTGCAGACCTGCCTCGTCTCAGATGCGATCTTCGTGCGGTTCAGGTTGCTGGAATCCGGGAGAAGAGGTGGCCGATAAGTAACCCTCTTGGGAACTGGAACAGTGTTCAAGTCCAGGTTGGCTTCAATCATGGCCCTCCTGAATTGACTGAACATGCCCGGATCACCTGAGTGCAACTCGGTCAGCGCCTCCTTGAACGCTTTCCTTGGGTCGTCAGTTGCGTAAACCTTCCTGTAATAGAAGTCGTTCACGAACTCCTGCTTGAACAGCTCCCACTCCTCATTCCACTCGGTCGGCATCCAGTTGTCGGTATGCCTAAACTGACTCTCAACCTTGGACTTTGGAGGCAACCTTTGTTGATTCAACCGAGCTTCCGCGTTTGATTGGATTTTGTTGATGCGGCGTCGGCTGCGGGAGGCAACGTTGCGGTCCAGGTTCTGAGACACCTTCTTCAGCTCAACCTCAAACTGGTTCACCCTCCTTGCCTAGCTGGCGGCAAACCTTTTGATCTAGTTTGGGTTCATGTAATCCTTCTTCTCTACAGCCATAGCCTTGGCTGCTGCTATGCACTCTTCGGTTGTTATCCCGTCGAGTTCCGTATCCAGCTCGGCTGCGATCTCAGCTATGGAGCTGTAGGAAACTCCAATCTTCTCTGTCTGCTCCAAGTCTTTAGTCATTTCGGCTCCACCGACTTCGGTTGACTTGGCAGCAGCAGACTTCCTCCTCCTCAGCTGAGATTTGGATGGTTGAGCAGCTGGCACTCCTTCTCCTTGGGTCTCTTCCCCCTTTTTGGCATCAGCAACAAGGCTTGCTACTGAACCATCCAGAGAGTTGAGTTTGGCCTCGGTGGATTGAACACGGTTGAAGAGTTCATCGACTGCACACTCCAGCTCGATCTTCTTCGCCAGTTCGGAGTCCTGGTGCTCTTGTTCTGCCTTCTTCAAGACAGAGAGGTTGTCGTTGACCTCTGTTTGAAAGGCAACGAACTCAGCCCAACGCGACTCTAACCGGGACTCCCATTCAGCATCCTGCGTCTGTTGGAACTTGGCCAGATTTGAGTCAGCCAAGGACTTGAAGACATTCACTTCCGACTTCAAGCCCAACAGAGTGGACTTCAGCTCCGACATGTCCTGACTGGTGGAGGAGGAGAAATCATTCAGCTTCGTCTTCAGTTCGGCATTCTCCTCCACCAGTTGTTGGTACTTCGCTTCTTGTGCTGCCAACTCCCTCAGCTGGTCAACTTGTTGGTGCTGGAGGTTGGCGAGCAGCTCGGTCCTCAACTGGTTGACCCTCTCAGCTACCAGCTCGCAGATTTGTTCTGTTGATGGAGCGAGCTGAGCAGCTGGAAGGGCTTGAGCGGACTGAGCTAGAGGCTCAGCTGTGACCATGGCTTGTCTGTTTGCCAGGTACAGCTTCAGTTCTTCCTCTTCTTCCTTTGCGGCGGCGGCTGCTGCATCGACATCCTCAAGGAAGTCAGCTGATTTTGCCAATATGCTGCCAAGGAAGTCAACACACTCCTTTCCAGCTGCCTCCCTTGTGTCCGTCCCTTCAGCCAGACTCTGGTCCATCCTTCTAGTGAGCAGCGCGATCCAGTTGTTGTGCGCCACCTCCAAGTTGGAATAGTTGAAGTAGGCTCGGATGCGGGACTCATCAGACTTCAGCCTGTCCCAGCTCTGTACTCTGATCGTGTCCTCCTTGACATACCAGTGGCTGAAGATCAGATGGAATTGGTACAGAAGCTCAGTTCCCAGAGTGGCGAAGATAGGCATGTCGCGAGCTGCAGGGAACAAACCTAACAGCTTTTGAAAGCAGTAGGCCACCTTGTCTTCGTGCTCCTCAGCAACTGCCTGTAGGTCCTCCGCTTCGTTGATTGGGGAGGGGGTGAGATTGTATGGTTCTGGTTCAAGAGGTTCATCGATGTTGGCCAAAGAGTCGGTCACAACATCGGCATCGAGCTGAGAGCTCGGAATTTGGGATTCAGTTGGGGAAGAGGGTTCAATGGTTTCCTCAACATCGGCCGAAGGGGCGGTCCCGATGTTGGCATCGAGCAGAGTGCTCGGAATTTCTGGCTCGGTTTGGGTAGAAAGAGCAAGAGGCTCTGGGGGAGGTACGGCATTCTCTCCTGCCGTGGGGGAGGTGGTAACATCTTCGAGGTCCTCAGATGAGGTGGATGCATCCGACGTCTCCATGCCCTCAGCCTCATCAGCTCCGGGGGCTCGAGGTACGATCTCGAATGATGCAGCCTCAGCTGAGCGGATGGATTCGGAACGCTCCTCAGCAGGTGTTGACTTAACCTGCGCTCCCTCCTCGGCTGGAGCTTGCTCCTCAGCTGGCTCCTCAGCTGGAACCTCAACTGGCTCATCAACTGACTCATCAGCTGGAACATCAGTTGGCTCATCAGCTGGCACCTCAGCTGCCTTCTTGGTGGACTTCTTGAACCTTACCCTTAACTTTTTCTGGGCAGGTTCATCAGCCGACTCCTTTTCAGCGTCAGCTCGGCGACGTGAAGCTTTGGATTTGGCGGGGCGAGCAGCGGCTTGTTCCCCCTCAGCTGTTGACTCAGCTGGCTTTCCCGACTCCCTCTTGTCCTTAGGAGTGTAGACACTCCTCAACACCTCATGTGCTTTCTTGGCTGTCGGGAATAGCAGCAGCTTCTTCAGCGGCGTCTCCTCGCAGTCAGCCCAGACCATGTTGCGGTCCTTTGTTGCGAGGAGGATGAGGGCAGAAATCTTGCAGCCGAAGTTGAGTGTGCCCTTCACACTCAGCAGCTTCTCTCCAGACTCGGTTGTAGTCTCAGAGATCTTTGACTTCTCCACCATCAACTGGTTCAAGAAGTATTGGAACCAGTTGATTTGGTGTTGGTGCTCCAGGGCCACCAGCTACTTCAGTTTGGGTCGGCTGATGTCGCCGAACGCACCACTGTATCCGAACACTACCTTCGACACAGCGTCGAATAGCAGGCGGTGTTCCGGCTTCAGCTTTGTCCGTTGCATGTTGCTCCTCAACCGCTCCGGCTCGATCAAAGCATCCTGTAGAAATTCATCCGCATGTTCGTCGGTAATATTCTCTAGGAACTCGGTAGCGGTGTGGTTGATTGGTATGATGTACCGGAGGACATCGGACATGTCGATGGGGAAGGAGACACGACGTATCGTCCTTGCCGGAACATCTCTTTGACGGCACGACACCTTCGTAGAGACTCCCTCCGAACTGTCAAGGGGGCGAACGAGATTGACGTAGAATTCTCCGACTTGGCGCCTGAGCAAGTGGGAGGGGCAGAGCTTGGCCCATTCCAGGAGTCCGTTCTCACGGAGAGTGTTAGCGAGCGGGGCTAGGACCGGCGACTCCAGATCCTCGTCGGAGAGGATCTGCTCGAAGTGTATCTTCGATACCAACATATCGAATGATTCTTCATAAGTGGTGGGGACGAGGGAAGGTCCGGATGAAGCCATCTTCTTACTTTTTGGGGCCATTTAAGATCACTGCAATGAGAATATATATAGGAAAGGAAAGAAGATCTTTTTGCAGAAACGGGTTAGGCAAAAACTGGAAGACGATGAATAGTTATATTTGATAAGCACAAATGAGGAAAGTAGGAGATATCTTCCTGATTTTTCGCCTTATATAGGTCTTTGACTCGGATGAGATCGACGACTGGGGTTAAAGGGCGCGAATCCATCAACGGCTGAGATTACGCGACTGTTGACTAACTTTGACTTGACGTTTTGATCCAAGTTCCAACCAGCGCGTGAGAAGGTGTACAGTTTCATGTCAGCCCAGTCGCACTATAAAGTAGGCTATGGATGTTTAGCCGTACTTTACATTTAATGTGACATGATGGCTATTTTAGTGTAACTGGCTAGCTCAGGAATGTTTGAATTTATTTCAAACATTCTCATTTAAGAACATAACACCTTCAGTCATAAATGTTACCTGCCAGCTGACGTCGAGATCAGCTGTATACCTCAGTTGAGTTCCTCAGTTGCCGTATACCATCAGCTGACTCGAGTTCGTCTGTTCAGCTGACGTCTGATCCATTGTTGCAGCATACCATCAGCTGACTCGAGCTCGTCCGTTCAGCTGATGTCTGATGTCTTCAGTTTGCAATCCGTATCTGACATTCCCCCTTCATCTGAGCTTCCCCCTCAGATAGATGTTTGTCTCTTTACCTCAGCTGGTTCCTTATCAGGTGGATCTAACAATCCAAGTAAATCACATAGCATTTTGAACCGCGCTTCGGCTAGAGGTTTAGTGAAGATATCAGCACTCTGAATCTCAGTTGGGATCTTCTCCATGGACACATCCTTCTTCTCAATGTGATCTCGGATGAAATGATGACGGATGTCGATATGTTTTGTCCGAGAATGGTGAACAGGATTCAGAGAGATAGCTATGGCACTCGAGTTATCACAATGAATGGGAACTTGTCCAGTTGCAACTTCATAATCTCTCAGTTGTTGCTTCAACCACAACACTTGCATGCAACAACTTTCAGCAGCCATATATTCTGATTCGGTTGTAGAAGTAACAACACATGCTTGTTTCTTGGAGAACCATGAAACCAACTTGCTTCCCATGAACTGACAGTGTCCAGAAGTAGACTTCCTGTCCAATCGATCTCCTGCTAGATCCGCATCTGAGTATCCGGTCAGCTGGATATTGTCGTCAGTTGGATACCACAACCCAACATTGACAGTACCCTTCAGATACTTGATGATGTTCTTTGCTGCCAACATGTGAGCTTCCCTTGGTTGGGCTTGAAATCGAGCACACACTCCAACTGCTTAAGATATGTCTGGCCGGCTTGCAGTTAGGTATAGAAAAGAACCGATGATCCCTCTATACTTGCTGGCATCCACGAGCTTTCCTTCAGATCCAGGTTCAATCTTCCAGTTAGTATTCATTGGGATCCTTGTTGTCTTACTTGTCTGCAATCCGAACTTGGTGATGAGCTCCTTTGTATACTTGGACTGATTGATGAAAATCCCTTCTGGTGACTGCTTCACTTGTAATCCAAGGAAATAATTTATCTCGCCCATCATTGACATCTCGAACTTCTCCTTCATAAGATCTGAGAATTTCTTACACAACTCCTCTGACTTGGAACCGAATATGATGTCATCCACGTAGATTTGCACTACAAGTATATCATCTCCAACTTTGATGGTGAACAGGGTTTTGTCAACTGATCCTCGTTTGAATCCCGAGTTCAGAAGAAAACCACAAAGAGTGTCATACCAGGCCCTTGGCGCTTGCTTTAGTCCATAGATAGCTTTCTTCAACTTGTACACTCTTCCATCTCCAGTCTCAAAACCAGGAGGCTGTTCAACATACACATCTTCCTTGATATCTCCGTTGAGAAATGCACACTTCACATCCATTTGATACACTTTGAACTTGTGATGTGCGGCATAAGCTAAAAAGATTCGGATGGCTTCCAGCCTTGCAACTGGCGCGAAAGAGTCTTCAAAGTCGATTCCTTCTTGTTGGCAGTATCCTTGAGCTACCAACCTTGCTTTATTCCTCACAATGAATCCAATGGCGTCTCTCTTGTTTTTGAAAATCCACTTCAATCCAATCACCTTGACACCATTTGGTCTTTCTACCAACTCCCATACACAGTTGTATAGAAACTCATTCAGTTCTTCTTGCATGGCTGTTGTCCAGTGGACACAGTTGAGAGCTTCTCCAACATTCTTCGGTTCTAGTACATCAGCCACAAAGCAAGAAATTATGTCAACATCTCCAGCTTGCTCGAACTCCTCTAGAACTGCCAACTCCTCAGCATATTGGGCATAAGTGTTGGAATTTTCTTCGGTTGATTCTGGATTTGCAACTCGTCTCCTTGTACGCACACCCTCGGTTGGATCGCCGATGATGTTGTCAGTGGAATGAACTTCATACCATCTTCGGTTGCGTCTTCCTTCTTCTTCCAACTGTGGCTATTCCGTAATCTGAGTTGGAGTCTTCAGAGCTGGTGATTGATCAGCTGTTGAGTATGGATTCTCAACATTGACATTAGTTTGAACCGGACTCGGTTGGGCTTCGGATGCTGATGCAGTTGGAGGAGCATCAGCTGAAGTTCCCCCTTGGGATGAGCTGGGGTCTTCGCATTCATCTTGAGAAGAGTATGGATCCTCTTCCTCAGTTGCCCAAACCAGTGGTTCAGCTAGGTTCTTTTCCCTTAGAGCTTGCGATCTGGTGAGAACAGGTGGAGCTTGTATATCTGCCTGTTGTTCTTTGACCTGTTCCATGTACTCAAAAGTAGATTCATCAAAACTAACATGAGGTGTTATTTCCACAACACGAGAGCTGTTGTTGAAAACTCTATATGCCTTGATCCGAGCAGCATATCCAAGAAATATGCCCTTCGAAGCTTTGGCATCAAAAGTTTTCAACTGTGTCTTCCCATTGTTGTGAATATAACACTTAGAACCAAAAACGCGAAAATAAGAAATATCTGGCTTTCTGCGTCGCCATAGCTCATATGGTGTCTTTCCCAACCGCTTGGTTAGAAGAGACCGGTTCTGAGTGTAACTTGCAGTGTTGATTGCTTCAGCCCAAAATCTCTTTGGCAGAGCTGAGCTGGCTAACATGGATGTGGCTGCATCCTTAAGCGTTATGTTCCTTCGCTCAGCTACTCCATTGTGTTGCGGAGTACGCGCGGCTGATGTCTGATGGGTAATTCTATTCTTCTCGCAATACTCGATGATGGTTTCATTTAGAAACTCCGTTCCACGATCTGATCGGATAGACATGATCTTCATCTCTTGTTGGTTCGATATCCGATCCATCAGCTTGGGCAGCTCATCTCGGGTTTCACTCTTGTGGCGCATGAAGATGGTCCACGTATATCTTGAGTAGTCAATAGTTACAACCAGGGTATACTCGTTCCCGTTCATGCTCTTTGGTGTAACTGGTCCGAAGAGATCCATATGGATCAGCTGTAACACTCGGTCGGTTGAGGGAGTTAACTTCAACCGGAAGGAGGATCTAGCGAGCTTTACCAGCTGGCATGCACTGCAGATGTGTGTTGTTGAAAACACTCGGTTTGGTATGCCTCTTGCATGTTCTTGTCTGGCGAGTCGGTTCATCTTCTTGAAGTTCAGATGGTTGAGCCTTTTGTGCCAAGCCAGCTCACATCAGAACTGCTCTTTGATAATAGGCAGGTGTCAGGGAGGCTGCTGTTCCAATCAGCGTAGTAGACATTCCCTGTTGGTGATCGATTTCCCAACAATATCACCTGCTTTGATCCGACATCTTTAACCCTGCAACCCTGTGCATCAAACTTGACAGAGAAACCATTATCACAGAATTGGCTGATGGAGAGCAAGTTATGCTTCAATCCATCAACATAAGAAACATTAGAAATTGAAACATGATTGGTTTCAAGGGTACCGTAACCTCTGGTGTAACCTTTTGAGTTATCGCCAAAAGTAACTGATGGACCTTCTTTCACCACGAAACTTCCAAGCAAATCCTTTAGATTCGTCATATGTTTCGAGCATCCACTGTCCATTACCCATATTGTTGCAGACGTTTTCTTCTTCCTCAGCTGTTTCTCCTGTACCTGCAAAGAGAAACTCGCTTAGGTCCCCAATTTCAGTTGGGTCCTGGAGGATTAGAACCAGTTCCCCCTGGAACTGTGCGTCGCTTTTCCCTGTATACTCGGATGGATTTATCATTCCAGATCACTTTTTCTTGATCATCAACTATAACAACACCTCGGTTATCCTTAGGCTTGTTGTTAGTAGTGATGTTCTGTTTCTTGGGAGGAGTTGGATTTCTCCCATGTTGAACTTTAGGAGGTGAGGCTTTCCCCCTGTTTTGATGGCGATTTTTATCCTGTTTGATTTGTCTGAATGATCGGACGCCATGTTGGAATCTTTGTTGCTGATTCTGATTCCAACTCCCTGAGGGTTATCTGTAGCTGTTCATACCCTGTTGATGATTTAGATTATGGCATGAGTATCTCCAGTTGTTCGACCTGTTCCTCATTGGTTGACTCGGTTGGAACCTTTGGTTGAACTGGGGATGGAACTGCTGTTGATTCAGATGATTGAACCCTTATCGGTTCTGCGGTCGGTTCCATTCTTTCTGTTGTTGACTCTGAGGTTGATGCAGAGGTCGGTTCTGATTCTGAGTTCGGTTGCAATTACGTCTTCGACGCCTCTGATTCTTCTTCTGAATTTTGGAACATTCCCCCTCGGTTGATGTCCCAACCGATGGAACATTCTATCTTTCATCTAGTGTTCCTTTTCCCTTCTCAGTTGTGGTTGTATTGGTCGGTTGAGCTTGCTGAGAAATGGAGGTTGAAATATTTAATGTGGACTCATGTTCCACTATGTTCGGTTCATCAGCTTTAACCTCGACAGCTTTGATGAAGGTTGTTGGAGGAATTCCACTATCTTTAATCACATCATAACCGAGTCCTGACACGTCATCCATCTGTCTGCTGTAACTGATAAGATTCTCTATGATCTTGGATGACTGATACAGCTTGATTAGATTGTCCTTCTTAGTTTGCAACTCCTTGAAAAGAACAGTTATCTGCTCGGTTTGTCCATCTGACTTCTTTATCAGCTGCTCGATCTGAGCCTCTTGATTTTTCAACTAATCTTGTTGTTCCTTGATCTGCTTTGTCAACTCTTTATCAGTTGGAGCCTTAGCCTCGTTCAGTTGACTCTTGAGATTCTCAATCTCCTCGGTTTGGCTCTTGATCAGATCGTCCTTTTCGGTTAAGGAATCTTCATGTTTGGCGAACTGAGCTTGAAGACTCTTAAACTCAACCGATTGGTGATGCAGTTCCTCACTGAGTTCTTGAAAATCACTCCAGGAGGGTTCCAACTCTTCGTCCAGTGATTCCTGCATGTTAGAAATATTCGAAGAATTTAACTTAGCAGGATTAGAGTGTACCTCAGTATCATCCTGGTCGGTTCCAAGAGCCATGAGGCATTGATCTTGACCGGTAGCGTTGTTGGTGGAAGTCAGCTCATCCTCATCTTCAGTGTCAGTGAAGATGTCCATGTCGTCAGCTGCTTCTTCTGCAACCATGGCCTTGTTCTTTCTAGCTTGTTTGGCCCTTAACACATCTCTCTCTTTCTTCGATAGATCTGGGCAGTCAGCCTTGAAATGACCTTCCTTCCCGCATTCAAAGCAACCGTTGGTGACAGGCTTTGAATTGTCTCAAGTTCGGTTTGATTTGTAGAATTGTTTGTATTTCCCGAACCGAGTGTCCATGTCGGCTAGTTTCTTTGACAGGGCTGCAATGTTCTGTTGCAGTTCCTCTCTGCTTGGCTCTTTTGCAGTCGTGTCAGCCGATCTGGTTGGCCTCGATGTTCTCGATTTTGAGTAGTCAGCTCGGAGAGCAACTGACTTTGAGGCTGAACCAACATCCTCAAGTCGACTCGTCTGAACCGAGGACTGAGATCTTCTTCGGTTCACCTTATACTCATTTCCCTTTAAGATTGAGAACAATCTTTCTGTTCCCATTTCACCAAGGTCAGCTCGACTCTCGTAGATATTGGTGAAAGTATCCCACTCAGCCGGTAGAGCTTGTAACACTTTGAGATTGATTTCTCTTAGTGTGTATTTTCCTCTTCGGATGGACTGGATTTTTCTGAGGATGTCCATAAACCGGAGCTCTAGCTGATCAATTGTTTCATCTGTCTTCAGACAAAAATTGTCGAAGTCTTGGCATGCATGTGAGAATTTGTTCTCCTTCGTCTCATCACTTCCTTCACTCAGCGATGCCAGGATGTCCCACATCTCTTTTGCAGTCTCACACTCCTCTATCCAAGGCAGATAATCTTGTCCAACTGTGGACATTATTGTGCTCTGAGCCCAGATGTCTAACTGGCTCACCTTGGCTTCCTCTGGAGTGTAGTCTTCAGGCTGCTTCTCCACAAACTCCACAACTGTATCCCCATCATTGGGATTTGTATGAGTGCGAGCTATTCTTTCTTTGATGATGATCGGTCCGGAAGAAAGAACTTGTTGCATCCTATGATGCTTCGACAGTAAGATCTTCTTCATCCGTGTCCTCCAGGATGTATAATTTACAACCGAGAACATTACCACGATCTTATCCTTGACGTCCATCTGCACACAACAACAGAGCAAATATGCACTAGCGTGAAAAAGATCTGTTCAGTTGACCACTGAAGAAACTTTCTCGAATTCACACCTTGTGAAACAGAGTCAATAGTCTTTTGAACCACTGCTCTGATACCACTTGATGGTCCCGAAACGAGTTACTGGTGTATGGAGGGGGGGAGGGGAATACACCTGTTAGGATTTTAAAACTTAACCTGAAAAATACTTCAACCGAGTAAAAAGACTCAGTTGGAATCTCACAGCTGAGTAAGCAACCTCAGCTGGAAGAGTGAGGCTGTGCGGAATGTGGTGGAAATTAAACTCGTAAAACAACTTACGCTTTTATGCTCGGTTGGTCAAAAACCAAAACAGTTGAGAATGTGCAAATGAGGTTTGTATGCTGGTTAGTCAGACAGTTAAGAATGCAAGAAATAACTGAATAAATAAAAACACTAGCACACAGAGATTTAACGTGGTTCGGAGATAACCCTCCTACGTTCACGGGGAGTTGTGAGTCCACACAACTCTGTCCAAGTTCTTCTGGACAAACCACTCAGCTTACGCGGGCTGAGCAACCGTTATGGATAAGTTTGCGAGTACTTATCAACCTTACAGTTTAGTTTACGGGTACTAAACGACCTAACTACTCAGTTGCAGGAAGAGTAGGATCCTAAACCTTTTTAGGTGAAAGAAAAAATGTATTTCCAACTAAAAGCTCGAACGGGATGTAAGCTATGATCTAACTCTCTATGAACTCTCACTAAGTGATGTTCTCAAGGTTCGATCTAAAGACATAAAAACTATCTAACTCTCGAACTCTCAACAAGTGATGTTCTGAGAGATTCAGTTCAGCTCGTGAAGAATATTGCTCTTTTCTTTTCGCTTTCAGATTTCTTCTCGCGTGTGTGTCTTGTATCTTCTTCGAATGAATGAAGGCCTCTATTTATAGGCGGAGAGTATCAACTAGCCGTTGGAGGAGCTGTTGATCTCTGTTCTTTGAAAGCGATGGCTTGTCTCTGATCTCTGCAGACTTTCCCGATATGGCATCTGTGCTCTTCTGCTTTCCATCTGAGATAGCCTTGTGTTGGGCCAAATGGGGTAGTGACTGAACGGTCAAACCCTCACGTGACTTCCTTTTTGAAATTTAAATCTTAACAATAGACTTCCAACAAGGAGTGGTCGGTTAAGACTTTCGATCTTCAGCTAGCTTGTTCTTCAGCTGATGTTCCATCTGAGTTTCCATCTGTAGTTCTATCCGAGTATAGCCATGTTGCCGTCTTCAGCTGGAGTCCTGTAAAGATACAATCTGAACATTTCTCAAACAGCGAGCCTAAATACTAACAATAGGATATGGCAACATCTACTCGGTTGGGGTCAGTTGGTTTTGGAATCAATCAAAACTTTACTAAATTTCCCAACAATTTCCCCCTTTTTGATGATGCCAAAACCCTACTGATCTAAACCCCACTGACCTATCTATAATCTCAGCTGAAATTCTAGACAGTCTATACGGTTAAACATCAAAGGGTTAGCACAGTTATAACATGGTATTGAAATAACTTTGCGATTCAGAGCTTGGACAACTAGAAAATTGTACGTCAAGATGAATCGGATATTTGATGAAAGTTTTCATTACAACTGATGTGTTTACACAGATATGCATAGAAATCAATTACATCAGTGGCTCAAAACTCTACCCCGGCTAATACTTCAGCCCATACTTGCCGAAAACCCTGACAAAAATTTCTCTCTTGGCATCTTTTTTCTTCGAGATATCCACTCCATGTTCCTAACAGACTTTTCTGGCTTCAGCTGCGATCTTCTGCCTATCAGGATTTCTTGTATCTGGAATGAATGGAGGAAGATATGTAACCTTCTGAGGGACAGGGACGGTATTCATGTCCAGCTTTGCATCAATCATAGCTCGTCTGAACTGGTGGAACATGCCCGGATCCCCAGAGTGAAGCTCGGTTAGGGCTTCTTTGAATGCTCTTCTTGAATCCTCAGTTACGAACACCTTCCTATAGTAGAAATCATTCACAAATTCTTGTTTGAATGATTCTAAATCATCATTCCATTCTCCCGGCATCCATTTATCAACATGCTTGAAGCGTCCCTGGAGCTTGATCTTTCCCGGCAGTCTTTGCTGCTTCATTTTTGCTTCAGCCTTCACTTGATGTTTCTCAATGCGTCGTTGGCTTCGGAAGGCAACATTTCTATCCAAGTTGTTGGTAACCTTGGCAAGCTCTTCCTCGAACTTGTTAACTCTTGTTGCTTGGTTGGCCGCGAATCTCTTCACCCATTTCGGATTCATGTAATCCTTCTCCGGGACATCCATAGCTTTAGCAGCAGCAATACACTCTTCGGTTGTAATACCGTCGAGTTCAGCATCGATCTCGGCTGCAATTTCGGCTATGGAGTTGTAGGAAACTCCATACTTCTTCGCCTGCTCCATGTCCTTAGCCATTTCTTCTCCTCCGACAACAATAGATTTCAGCTGTTCTTGTTTCTTGTCGGTTGGCTTCTTCAGAGCGGACTTCTTCGGAGCTGTCTTCTTCAGCTCGGTCTTCTTCAGCTGAGATTCCTTTCCGGCTGGTATACCTTCTTCAACTTGCGTCTCATCTTCCCCCTTTTTGGCATCAGCAATAAGGCTTGCGACTAAGCCATCCAGAGAAGTGAGGTTTTGTTCAGCTTGCTGGATCCGGTTGAAGAGTTCATCTACAGCACATTGCACATCAACCTTCTTCGCCAGTTCCTTATCACGACGCTCTTGATCAACTTTCTTCATCGTAGCGAAGGTTTCAGTGACTCCTGTTTGAAAAGCGATGAACTCAGCCCATTTTTGTTCGAACCGAGAATCCCATTCTTTGTCTTGCGTCTGTTGAGATTTTGCAAGATTGGATTCTGAGATGGACTTGAACACATTCAGGTCTGATCTGATTCCAAGAACTGTTGTCTTCAGGTCATGGATGTCTTTGCTGGTGGATGTTGAGAAGTCATCCAGCTTCATCTTTATCGCATCATGTTCTTCCAGCAGCTTCCTATGTTTCTCATCCTAAGCTTCTATCATCCTCTGCTGTTCTTCACGGTTGAGCTGGATGTTGGCTATCATCTCCTTCCTCAGCTGATTGACTCTCTCAGCGATCAGTTCGCATATTTCATCCGAGGAGGGTGCTGGCTGATCAGATGGTGCTGGCTGTTCAGATGGTGCTGGCTGTTCAACAGCAACCATGACTTGACGATTGGTTAGGTACTGTTGAAGTTCTTCTTCCTCCTACTTTGCTGCTGTTGTAGCTGCGTCAATATCATCCACGAATTCTGCAGACTTGGCCAGCATGTTGTCAAGGAAGGTGACAAATTCTCGATCTGATGTCAACTCCCTTGTGTCTCTTTCTTCTGCCTTGCTGATATCCAGACGGCAAGTCAGCAGTGCGATCTTGTTGTTGTACGCAAACTCGAGGCTGGTATAATTGAAGTATTCCCTCAGACGGGACTCATCTTCCTTGAGCTGGTTCCAGCTGTGTATCCGGACGGTATCTTCCTTGACATAACAATGGTTGAAAATGATGTTGAATTGATACAACAGCTCAGTTCCGAGCGTGGCAAATGTGGGCATGTTGCGCGCCTCGGGGAACATACCAATCAGCTTCTGAAAGCAATATACCAACTTGCCTTCATGTTCCAGCGCGACAGCTCGACGATCAGCTTCTTCGTCAATGGGGGAAGGAGAGAGATTTTCATAAGGAATAGGTTCAAGAGTTTTCTCAACATTGGCCAAAGAAGAGGTCGTAATGTTGGCATCGAGTGGGGAGCTCGGAATTTCTAACTGATGATCAGTTGTGAGAACCTCTCTGTGCTGTACGGCATCAGCTCCTGCCGTGGGGGAGGATAGAACATCTTCGGATTCCTTGGATGAAGAAGCTGCATCCGAGGACATGTTCGACTCATCTTCCGGATCGGTTTCCAGCCCTTCTATCCCATCTTGATGGGGAAACCTCACCTTCTTTGTTCCACTTACGCGAGGAACAATTACGAAAGCAGCCTCGTCAACTGAGTGACTCGACTCAGATGGTACCTTCTCAGCTGGTTTTGCAACTGACTGTTTGATACGAACCTTCAATTCTTCTTAATTGGCTCTTCCTCTTTATCCTTATCCGACTCATCTCTGAGTCGGCTTGCAGCTGTCGATTTTGAAGAGTGGCCGACAGCTGGAGGCAGCTGAGATTCCATCTGCTCCTCAGCTGTATCTTTCTCCACAGCTGATTTCACAGCTTCCCTTTTGTCTTTTGGAGTGTAGACACTTCGAATCACATCAAGAGCTTTCTTGGCTGTTGGGAACAACATCTGCCTTTTAACTGATGTCTCCTTACAGTCTTCCCACACCATGTTCTGATCCTTCGTGGCGAGAAGTATCAGGGCAGAGATTTTGACTCCAAAATTGAGAGTTCCCTTAACACTCAACAATTTTGCCCCGGAATCATTTGTAGTTTCTGAAATCTTCTGGTGTGCGAAGTACTGGAACCAATTGATGTTGTGCTTGTGCTCCAAAGCTATCTGCTGCTTGAGTTTGGGTCGGCTGATATCTCCCAAAGCTCCACTGTATCCAAAGATAACCTTGGATATAACATCGAATAGAAGTCGATGCTCGGATTTCAACTTTGTTCGCTGCAGGTTGCTCTTCATTCTTTCTGGGGTGATAAGAGCCTTCTCAAGAAATAGATCTGCATCTGCATCTGAGATGTTCTCGACGGTGTCTGTGGCAGTCAGATTTGGTGGAATGATGGAGCTTAGCATCTCGGAAACCGGTAGGCAGATGGTGACACGGAGGATAGTTCTGGCAGGGACGTCGCGTTGTCGACATGAGATTTCTGAAACGAGGCCTACTCCCTCTTCGTGTTTCAGGTTCATGTAAAATTCTCCGACCTGTCGCCTGAGTAAGTGGGTGGGAAAGAGCATTGCCCACTCAAGTAGACTATTATCCATGAGAAGATCGGCGAAAGGGGATAACACCGGTGAGTCCAGTGCTTCTTTTGACAGAATCTGCTCAAAGTAGATTCTGGATATCATCATATCATAAGATTCCTCGTACGTCGAAGGGACAAGTGCTGGTCCTGATGATGCCATCTTCTTTCCTTGCGATGAAGCTTTCGGTGCCATTTTGTATTCCAGTGAAGTTTATATATAGAGAGAAGAAAAGAAGAACTTAGCCGAAAATGGTGAAACAAAATCAGAGACGAAGATGAACAGTTACTCAGATAAACACAAGTATAGAAGGTAAGAAATCACTTTCTGATTTTCCGCCTTTTATAGGTTAGTGGGTCTTTTGAAATAGATGGCCAAGATTGAATGGCACGAATCCATCAACGACTGAGATCTCGTGACTGTTGACTAACTCTGACTGACGTCACATTCCGAGTTCCAACACGCGCGCGTGAGAAGGTGAACTGTTTTTGTGTCAGCCCACTCGCACTATAAAGTAAGGCTATTGATGTTCAGCCGTACTTTATATTAAATGCGCTATGATGGCTATTTTAATCTATCTCACATGCTCAGGAATGTTTGAATTTATTTCAAACATTCATATTTAAAACACCTGCAGCCATAAATGATACCTGCCAGCTGATGTCGGAATCAGCTGTGTTCCAATGTTGCGGCATGCCATCAGCTGACTCGAGTTCGTTTGTTCAGCTGACGTCTGAAGTCTTCGGATGGCGATCCGCATCTGTGATTCCCCCTTCATCTGAGCTTCCCCTCAGTTGGATATCTATCTCTTCGCCTCAGCTGATTCCTCATCTGATGGATCCAACAATCCAAGGAGATCACATAACATCTTGAATCGTGCTTCGACTAGAGGTTTGGTGAAGATATCGGCTCTTTGAATCTCAGTTGGAATCTTCTTCACAGATACAATGATGTCGGATGTCAATGTGCTTCGTTCGAGAGTGGTGAACCGGATTCAAAGAGATAGCAATGGCGCTTGAGCTATCACAATGGATGGGAACCTGTCCAGTTGCTATTTCATAATCTCTCAGCTGTTGCTTGAGCCACAACACTTGCATGCAACAACTACCGGCAGCCATATACTTTGACTCAGTTGTAGAATTGGCAACACATGCTTGTTTCTTGGAAAACCATGAAACTAGCTTGCTTCCCATGAACTGACAGTGTCCAGATGTGGACTTCCTGTCCAACCGATCTCCGGCAAGATCCGCATCTGAGTATCCGGACAGTTGGATATTGTCGTCAGTTGGGTACCACAACCCAACATTAACAGTACCCTTCAGATACTTAATGATGTTCTTTGCTGCCAACATGTGTGCTTCCCTCGGCTGAACTTGGAACCGAGCACACACTCCAACCGCGTAAGATATATCTGGCCGACTGGCGGTTAGATATAGCAAAGAACCAATAATCCCTCTATACTTACTGGCATCCACGAGTTTTCCCTCAGATCCGGGCTCAATCTTCCAGTTAGTATTCATCGGGATCCTTGTGGTTTTACTTGTCTGCAAACCGAACTTTGTGATGAGCTCCTTTGTATATTTGGACTGATTAATAAAAATCCCTTTTGGTGACTGCTTCACTTGTAGCCCAAGAAAATAATTCATCTCACCCATCATCGACATCTCGAATTTCTCCTTCATGAGAGTTGAGAATTTCTTGCACAACTCCTCCGACTTGGAACCGAATATGATGTCGTCGACATAGATTTGCACAACAAGTATGTCTTCTCTAACTTTTATGGTGAACAGTGTTTTTTCAACTGACCCTCGTTTGAACCCCGAGTTCAGAAGAAAACCACAGAGAGTGTCATACCAAGCCCTAGGTGTTTGCTTCAATCCATAGATTGCTTTCTTCAACTTATACACTCTTCCATCACCAGTCTCAAAACCGGGAGGCTGTTCAACATAAACATCTTCCTTAATATCACCGTTGAGGAAAGCACACTTCACATCCATCTGATAAACCTTGAATTTGTGAAATGCGTCATAGGCTAGAAATATTCGGATGGTTTCCAACCTTGCAACAGGCGCGAAGGAATCCTCGAAATCAATTCCTTCTTGTTGGCAATATCCCTGAGCTACCAACCTTGCCTTGTGTCTCACGATGAATCCAATGGTGTCTCTCTTGTTCTTGAAAATCCACTTTAATCCAATGACTTTAACACCATTTGGTCTTTCTACCAACTCCCATACACAGTTGCGTAGAAATTCATTCAGCTCTTCTTGCATGACTGTTGTCCAATGAACACAGTTGAGAGCTTCCATAACATGCTTCGGCTCTGGCACATCAGCTACGAAACATGAAATCATGGCAACATCTCCGACTTGCTCGAACTCCTCAAGAACTGCCAACTCCTCAGCATATTGGGTGTAAGTGCTGGAATCTTTCTCGGCTGAATCTGGATTTGCAACTCTGCTCCTAGTACGCACACCTTTGGTTGGATCTCCGATGATGTTGTCCTTGGAATGATCTTCATACCATCTCTTGTTGCATCTTCCTTCTTCTTCCAACAGTGGCGGTTCCGTAATTTCAAAAGATGGGATAACCTGAGCCGTGGGAGATGCTGGGATCTTCAGAATTGGTGATTTATCTGCTGTTGAGTCTGGATCCTCAACATGGATAATATCTCGAACCGGGCTAGGTTGGGCTTCGGATGCTGATGCAGTTGGAGTAACATCAGCTGAAGTTCCCCCTTGAGATGAGTTGGGGTCCTCATATTCATCTTCAGAGGAACAAGGATCATCATCCTCGGTTGCCCATACCAATGGTTCAGCCAGATTCTTCTACCTTAGAACCTGCGATCTGGTGAGAGCTGGAGGAACATGTGGATCTACTTTTTGTCCTTTAGCTTGTTCCCTGCACTCAAAAGTAGATTCATCAAAACTAACATGAGGTGTTATCTCCACAACACAAGAACTGTTGTTAAAAACTCTATAAGCCTTGATCCGAGCGACATATCTGAGAAATATGCCCTTCGAAGCCTTGGCGTCAAAAGTTTTTAACTGAGTCTTCCCATTGTTGTGAATATAACACTTAGAACCAAAAACGCGAAAATATGAAATATCAGGCTTCCTGCGTCTTCATAGTTCATATGGAGTCTTTCCCAACCGCTTGGTCAGAAGAGACCGGTTCTGAGTGTAGCATGCTGTGTTGATTGCCTCGGCCCAAAATCTCTTTGGCAGAGCTGAGCTTGTCAACATGGATGTAGCAGCATCCTTCAGCGTTCGGTTTCTTCGCTCGGCTACTCCATTCTGTTGTGGAGTACGAGCAGCCGATGTTTGATGAGTGATTTCATGCTTCTCTCAGTATTCGATGATGGTTTCATTGAGGAACTCGGTTCCATGGTCTGATCGGATAGAAATGATTTTCATCTCTTGTTAGTTAGATATCCGATCCATCAGCTTGGGTAGCTCATCTCGGGTTTCACTCTTGTGACGCATGAAAATGGTCCACGTGTACCTAGAGAAATCATCAGTAACAACAAGTGTATATTCGTTACCATTCATGCTCTTGGGAGTAACAGGCCCGAAGAGATCCATATGGATCAGTTGCAATACTCGGTCGGTTGATGGAATCGTTTTCAACCGAAAAGAGGATCTAGCGAGCTTTCCCATCTGACACGCACTGCAGATATGAGTTGGTGAAAACACACGGTTTGGAATACCCTTTGCATGTTCCTGTCTCGCAAGGCGGTTCATTGTCTTGAAATTCAGATGGTTGGGCCTTTTGTGCCACAGCCAACTCATATCTGAACTGTTTTTCGATAAAAGACAGGTCTCAGGAGGACTACTATTCCAATCTGCATAGTAGATATTCCCGGTTGGGGATCGATTTCCCAACAATATGACTTGCTTTGCTCTGACATTTTTGACCCACCCTGTAGCCCTGCGCATCAAACTTGACAGAGAAACCATTATCACAGAATTGGCTGATGGAGAGCAAGTTATGCTTCAATTCATCAACATATGAAACATTGGAAATAGACACGTGATTGGTTTCAAGGGTACCGTAGCCTTTGGTGTGACCTTTTGAGTTGTCACCAAAGGTAACAGATGGTTCTTCCTTCTCCACGAAACTCCCAAGCAAATCCCTCAGATTTGTCATGTGTTTCGAGCATCCACTGTCCATCACCCACATGGTATGTGATGTTTTATTCTTCCTCAGCTGTTCCTCCTGCTCCTGCACAGAGAAACACGCTTAGGTCCCTAATTTTAGTTGGGTCCTGGAGGGTTAGAACCAGTTCTCCCTTGAACTGTGGGTCGTTTTTTCCTGTAGATTCGGATAGATTTGTCATTCCAAATTATCTTTCCTTCTCCATCAACTATAACAACACCTCGGTCATCCTTAAGCTTGTTGTTATTATTGGCGTTCTGTTTCTTGGGAGGAGATTGATTTCTCCCATTGTGGGCTTTAGGAGGAGAGGCGTTCCCCCTGTTTTGTTGACGTTTCTGACCCTTTTGGTTTTGCCGATGAGGTCGGACGCCATTTTGGAATCTTTGTGGCTGAGTCTGATTCCATTTTCCTGGTTGTCGACGACAACTGTTCATGCCCGGTTGTTGATTCATGTTCTGGCATGAATATCCACATCTGTTGGAACTGTTCCACATTGGTTGACTCTGATGGAACCTCTGGTTGTTGTGATGATAGAACTGATGTTGATTCTGATGGTTGAATCCCTGTCGGTTCTGTTGATTCCATCCCTTCTGAGGTCGGTTCTGAGGTTGGTTCTGATTGTATCTCCAATGTCTCTGGTTCCTCTTCTGAGTCCTGGAACATTCCCCCTCGGTTGTTATCCCAACCGATAGATTCTTCAGTTCTCCAATCACAGCTCATTTTCCTTTCTCAGTTGCAGTTCCCTTAGCAGGTTGTGCTATAGATACTTGCTGTGACGTGAAGGTTGGATTAAGTTGGGGAGTTGCAGACTCAACAGTGTTTGGTTTGGCAACCGTGACATCCACAGCCTTGATAAAGGTTGCGGGTGGAATTTCAGTGTCCTTGACCATGTCGTAGCCGAGTCCAGACACGTCATCCATTTGTCGTCTGTAACTAATGAGATTCTCGATGATTTTGGATGATTGATATAGCTTTATCAGGTTGTCCTTCTCAGTTTGTAGATCCTTGAGAAGAACAACTATATGCTCGGTCTGTGCGTCTGACATCTTCATCAGCTGGTCGATCTGTGCTTCTTGCTTGTTCAACTGCTCATGCTGCTCCTTGATCTGCTCCTTCAAATCCTCATCGGTTGGAGCCTTAGTTTGGTTGGCCACATTCAGTTGACTTTTGAGATCATCAATCTATTCGATTTGATTTTTAATCAGATCATCCTTTTCGGTTAAGGATTCTTCAAGTCTGGCAAACTGTTCTTGAAGATTCTTAAACTCAACCGATTGCTGATGCAATTCGTCACTGAGTTCTAGAAAGTCACCCCAAGAGGGTTCCAACTCTTCATCTAATGTTTCTAGCATGTTAGTAGCATTGGAAGAATTTAAATTAACTGGACTAGAATGTACCTCAGCATCATCCTGGTCAGTTCCAAATGCCATGAGACATTGATCCTGCCCGATAGCATTGTTGGTGGAAGTTAGCTCGTCCTCATCTTTGGTGTCGGTGAAGATGTCCATGTCATCAGCTGCTTCTTCTGCAACCATGGCCTTGTTCTTTGCATTTTGCTTGGCCCTCAACGCATCTCTATCTTTCTTCGAAAGATTTGGACAATCAACTTTGAAGTGTCCCTCTTTGCCGCATTCAAAGCAACCGTTGTTCACAGGCTTTGAGTTATCTCGAGTTCGGTTGGATTTATAGAACCGCTTGTATTTTCCGAACCGAGTATCCATGTCAGCCAGCTTCTTTGACAAGGCGGTAATACTCTGTTGCAGCTCTTCTCTGCTCGGCTCCTTCGAAGCTGTGTCCGCAGATCTTATTGCCCTTGATGTTCGCGGCTTGGAATAATCAGCTCGAAGTGCTACTGTCTTTGTTCCGGAACCAACATCCTCATGTCGACTCGTCTGCACCGAGGACTAAGTTGATCTTCGTCGGTTCATCTTGTACTCGTTTCCTTTCAGAATTGAGAACAGTCTGTCCGTTCCCATCTCTCCAAGATCAGCTCGACTTTCATGAATGTTGGTGAAGGTGTCCCACTCAGCTGGTAGGGCTTGTAATACTTTGAGATTGATCTCTCTCAAAGTATATTTTTCTCGTCGGATAGACTAAATCCTTCGGATGATATCCATGAACCGAAGCTCCAACTGATCAATGGTTTCATCGACTTTTAGACAGAAATTGTCAAAATCTTGACAAGCATGGGAGAACTTGTTCTCCTTGGTTTCGTCACTCCCTTCACTAAGAGATGCCAAAATGTCCCACATTTCCTTAGTTGTGTTGCACTATTCTATCCATGGAAGATAGTCTTGTCCAACTGTGGACATGATAGTGCTCTGAGCCCAGATATCCAGCTGGCTCACTTTTTCTTCCTCAGGAGTAAAATCTTCTGGCTTCTTCTCGACTATCACCTCAGGTGCATCCCCATCATTGGGATTTGTAGGTGTGCGAATGACTTTTTCAATGATAGTGATCGGTCCGGATGTAATCACTTGTTGCATTCGATGATGCTTGGACAGTAGAATCTTCTTCATCCGAGTTTTCCAGGATGTATAGTTCACAACCGAGAACATGACAACAATCTTGTCTTTAACATCCATCTGCACACAACAAACAGACGACAAATGCAAGCAGAAATGCACTAGCGTGAAAAAGATCTATTCAGTTGACCACTGAAGAAAAACACCTTGAATCACACCTCGTGAAACAGAGACAGCGGTTTGTGAACCACTGCTCTGATACCACTTGATGGTCCCGATACGAGTTTTGGTGTATGGGGGAGGGGGGGGAGGAATACACCAGATAGGAATTTTAAAAACAACCCTCGAAAAATACCACAACTGAGAGTAAGAAGACTCAGCTGGAAGAGTGGTGCTGTGCGGAATGTGGTGGATACAAAAACAACTCGTATAAAATAACTCACGCTCAGATGCAAGGTCGGTCAACAACCAAATCGGTTGAAATGTAAAGATGCAGTTTTGAGTGCTGGTTAGTTGGACAGTTAGATATGCAGAAAGTAACTGAACAGAAAACACAAAAGCACAAAGGAATTACGTGGTTTGAAGAGAACTCCTACGTCCACGGGGAGTTATGAGTCCACACAACTCAGTCCAAATTCTTTAGGACAGCTACCACAAAGCTTACGCGGGCTTTGCAACCATACAGATAAGTTTGCGGGTACTTATCAACCTTTCTACTCAATTTCGGGAAGAGCAGGATCCTAACAACCTTTTTAGGGGATGTGTATAAGGGTGGGTTTTTCAACTACTAGCTCTATCAAAGAAGTGAGCTAGGATCTAAGCTTGAACAAATAAAGACTCAAACTAAGATCGAAAACACCAAGACAGATTCTAACTCTCTATGAACTCTCAGCTGGTGATGTTCTTAGAAAGAGAATAATTGCAGTTTAGCTTGTGCGCAGTATAACATAGTTCTTTCGCTCTTCTGTCTCTTGTCTTGATGAATGAATGAATGCCTCTATTTATAGGCGGTGAGGATGAACTAGTCGTTAGAAGAGCCGTTGATCTCTGTTCTGTGAAAGCGATGGCTTGTCTTTCATCTCTGCAGATTTTCCCGATTTGGCAATTGTGAACTTCTGCTTTTCTTCTGAGACAACCTTGTGTTGGGCCAAATGAGGTAATGACAGAACGTTAAACCTTCACGTGACTTCCTATTTGAAATTCAAATTTCAACCTTTGTCTTTCAACATTGGTTAGTCGGTAGAGACGTTTGATCTTCATCCGAGTGGTCTTCAGCTGATGTTCCATCTGAGTTTCCATCTGTAGTTCTATCCGAGTATAGCCATGTTGTTGTCTTTAGCTGGAGTCCTGTAAAGATACAATCTGAACATTTCTCAAACAACGAGCCTAAATACTAACAATAGGATATGGCAACATCTACTCGGTTGGGGTCAGTTGGTTTTGGAATCAATCAAAACTTTACTAAACTTCCCAATACTTGGGTATTGGATTGCTAATGTCATGAATCAAATCAGCACGCATCCTGTTCGTCATCTCACTTTGTGCCATTTTTTGGGTCTTTATGTGGCACGTAATTTTGAGTTAACTGTGCACGATTGTATGACCCTGTGCAAACCACCTGTCCCATTTGATCTTGCCACCCTTGCTGAGTCTCGGCTGTTTGTTTATAACTCTGAGGGTGAGCCTCGATTTTTAGAGCCGGGAGAAACCCTTCCGAGCTTCCCTACTAGTGCAGGTATCCCGTCTTTGGAAGGTTTGGCCACTGAAGTGCAAGGTCTTAAGGCTGACGTCGCGCATTTGAGAGAGGAGGTCACTTCCGTTAAGCAAGCTATAGCTGATTTGGGTGTTTCTGTACTTGCTGCACTTCGGTAACGGATACTACGGTGACATCTGATTTTCTTCTTATTTTCTTTGTTCCGTCTGTTTTCCTTTATTTTGTCTGTTTTTCTTTGTGTGCTTGTCTATTTTTCCTTGTGCTTTTTCTTTGTTTGCTTGAGGGCAAGCAACGTTTAAGTGTGAGGAGGTCGTTTAGGTTTTGAGTCTTTTGTTTCTGTCAGTTCGTGTTATTTGAGCCAAGCATTGCTGATTGTGTTGGTATTTGTAGATGACTTTTGCTTGTTTGAGTCTTGTGATTAACTTGGTTGTTCAATATACTGTTGAATGCTGAGATGCGATTTAAAGATTGAGTATTTATCGATGATACTTGGGACGATGAAAAAGGGCAGTTATTGAGCTTCTTTACCCACACTTGTATGATTTGAGCCTTCATAGTAGAGCACTCTCTACTTATTTTCTTTCTGAGAGAATTTTTGTTCACAAGGTTGCGATATCATGTGTGTCATGTGTAATAAATGATAAAAGGCATTAGGATGAACCAATTTTGGCCTGCTTTTCATTGCCTAACCCGTACATTAACCCCTAGTGAGCCATTTTGAAGCCTTGGCCATGTTCTTTCATTTAAGTCACTACATATTTAGCCAAGGCCTGTTTTGACTTTCTTTTGGCCCTATTGTGCATGTTTCAAATTCGAAAATTCGTCTATGTATTGCTTATGTGAGGTCAGTTTGCCCAGAAGAATGATGAGTTGAAGTTTATGTGCTGAATAAGAAATAGAAGCTGAAAATTGGTTTTGTTTGACCAAAAGGCAGCTTTTGTTACTCAAATTTTGTGATGAATATCGTTGGGTTGTATGATGAAGTTGTAAAGTGTATGCATTGTTCAAAATTGAAAAGAAAGATGCTGAAAAAAAAGTGTAAAAAAGGAAAAAAAAAAAAGGAAAGAGGAAAAAAAAAGAAAAAGAGAAGAAAATTGCACCTATGTCGAGTTGAGCGTACATTTTGATAGATGACAATTAGTTTTGTTTTCTTGAGAGGCCTATTATTCATGGATGATGATTTGGTTTGGACATGCATGATACTCTGTTCTTATTTTGAAGCTTAGGAACCTATTAGATCCTACCAACGTTTCGAATGGTCCTTAGCCCCATTACGCCAAATGAACAAAGACCTTTTTGAGTTACAAGTTGACTGCTATATATCGCGACTGCGTGAATCTTGTTTTTTGTGTGATTGTCCCTGATATTATACTGAGTGAATGAGTGCTATTTGTGAGCTCTGCTCGATTCTTGCCCGATTTTGACTAAGTTGATGATAATGATGCATTCTTGAGATTTCATCTTTCTCATTTGATGGTTGAGAATCGCTTGTGAGTTGCTTGATTCGAGCGAGCAGAATAAGTTTGCAATCTGACATGTTGGTTTCACTTGGCTGTTTTGGATTTAGTCAGTTCGTGTCTCATTTTTTTTTTCCTTTCCATCTTTCTTTTCTGTTCCGTGTTTGAGTCTGTTGTTTTGAGTCTAGTCTGTGGAGTTGTCATTTCTGAACAGCCATGTGCTTTGATTTAGTTTTATCTTCATTTCATACTTGAGGGCAAGTATGTTTCAAGTGTGAGGAGATTTGATGTGTGTGAATTTGGTTGTTCAGAACTTGAGGTTTTAAGTTGTTTTATATGGATATAATGTACGTCTAGGTGTTATTTTGTGCAGGAATTATAGAATTCGAGAGTGCAGAGACGTGGATGCAAGAAGTCGAGAAAAGACGATTTTGCTATGGAATTGAAGATGCAAGTTGGGCTGGAATTGTTTTTAGATAAATTCTCTATTAATTATATTTAGTCTTTATTGTTATTGGGCCAATTTAATAATTGAGCCCAAATTTTTTTTTGTTATGCTCGGCAAACTTTTGTTGAAGGGAATTATTCTCTTATTTTGGATTACTTTTTAGCCGCCTAGGAGTAGATATATATATACATATATTAGGATTGAGGGTATATATCAATCTGGAGGCTAGCTGCCATATGGGAGATTTTAATTTTCAGCAGCTAGAGATTTAATTTTGGGGGAGAACACGCGTACAACAGATGTACATGATATTTTGGAGGTTTTCAAGTTCATTTATTTTTCGGTGGTATTTTCTTCTTTAGTTTTTAATTCCTTATTTCAATATCATGTTTGTTTTAATTTATTTACTTGCGTTCAATTTTATTATGAGTAGCTAATTCTTTGATTCGGCGAGAATAATGAAGCACTAGTTTAATGATCTGTGAGACCTAATAGTTCGTAAAATTAATTTCTAGGATTTCAATTTATTCCTTGTGTTTAGAGTTAATTCTGATTTTATTTAAGCCTGATCAATTTAGATTAAATTGGATTACAATCAATTAGTTCCCCCAATCCGTAATTGTTGGAATAGGGATAATCAGTGATAAAGCTACCATGTTCGTGGTAGGAATAAATTGGTAAACGGGTTATTACTTGCGTTCTTGGGTAATTTGTTTAAATCGGGTTCCTTCAAAGCTAAAAGCTATTGAGCATTAAATCTAGGTCTGGCGTTTCCAGCTAGGTTATGTTTTAATAAGAGAAATAGTTAGGACTGGCGTCTACAACTAACTATCGATAAAGTACGTAGGAATTGGGGTATGTCCGCTGCATTCACGGTACCCTATAACTGGTTGGTCCTAGTTAATTAATTAATCTTTGCGTCGATGATCAGAGCCTAGACTAGTGTGGATTTATTCGAAGCCGAATTACCTTTCTTTGATTAATATCTAGTTTATTATTTTAGTTAATTTTCTTGCTTCCTTAGTTAATAGAAAAAAACCAAATTTAAGGCGTGGTGGCTACACCAAAAACTGATTTATAGGAAGAATAAATTATATCCCGTTCTCTGTGGTTCGACCCTGCTTATTGCTATACTCATTTGATTCTGAGCAGACTTGCAGGAATTATTTGGGAGTCTACGACGCTCACTAGTGTTCATAAAATTGATAATTTAGTACTTCATCAACTTCAACTCTATTTGATTATCATAACATTTCAAGATATGAACAATATAGTCTTCCTAATCATATTTGTTGTACTTAGTAGTTGTGTTCTGTTATAGACTAATATTCATATTTAATTAAAGTAAACATTGTTATGAATAACAGTATGCTTTCAATTTATATTGACAGTGTGAAGATTATGCATTATTAGAAGGATGGCTCTATTACTTCATCCATTTTCTTGTTTTCCTTTTGTCTTGTAATGTTTTTGAATTAATACTTCTATATTGATCACATTTTTTAGGTTGTAAATTATGGTGAAGAGGAACTCAAAGAAGGGAAAACAAATTGTTGTTTCTTCTTCTGAAAGCACTCTTCATCTTAGGTATGTTTATTGTACCTTATACAGTTTCAATTAATATACATTTTCTATACTTGTATAAATTTTTATTTGTGCTTATTGTATCTAATACTTACTTTCTTATATTATATAATGTTTCTAAGAAGAAAATTAAGAGGAGTCATGCTGATATTGTTAAAATAAAGGAAGAAGTGCACGTTGTGGTGAAAGAAGAAAAGTATTTCTATTTTCACTTATTCTTAATTTTATTTATTTGCTAGTTTTTGATTTATTCAGTTATAGTCACTTCAGTTTTTTGATTACTACTTTCTTATTTTTGCAGATGCTCTATTAAATGCAAACTTTCTAGGCTTTATGATTTAATTTCTGATTGAATGATGCTAAAAAAAACTCAATTAAGTAGATTTTGGTGGTATTTTGTCTTTGTCTGACTGGAAATATGTGTCTTGGAACCAGTGTATTTGGTTTATTGAAAATTTCAATCCAATCTCCCGTGTCTTGACTTTCAAAGGAGGTTATAATTTAGTTTTTAAATCTACACATATTCAAGATCTTTTTCTTTTATGTAGGCCTAGTGATGGGGATGTTAAGGTGCAGTCTTATGCTAGAAATGATGAGACTGGGGCTGCTTTGATAGATGATTTAGAAAAAAATTGGTTTGTCTTGTCAAATCGCTCACAAATGTGTCTTTGATCTATTGTCTGATCCAATGGATGATAGATTCAACAATGGGGGAATCTTTGAATGATGGCTCTTTTGTTGATAATAGCGTGGTTGATGCTTGGGTACTGATTCTTAACAAAGCAGTCAAGTATCAATCTTTCATACATGCAAGTGATACAAAAGTGTTTTATTCAACACTCAGCACTCGGTACGATACAAATTTTATTTTTTAAAGTTTAATTTCTGATTTACATCTTACTTGCTTTCTTAATTATTTATTGATTATTTGTCTGCTCATTGCTTTTTTGTAGACGTACGTTGAGAAAATGATTGACGATCCGGACAGTGAGCTCGATGAAATCGGTTATAGTGTGCGAAGCTGTTGGCATTTTTCATTGAAGCAGATAGTGCAATTGGACGATTTTAAGACAATATTTTTTGTACGTAAAATAATTCAAATTTTCTATAAAACATGTGTTACTGCATTTATTTGTTTGTGTTAATTTTTTATTTTTTATTTTGTTCTTTATAAAAGTTCATGATCCCAATTTTCTTTGATACACACTTTGTAGAACCATTATTTTAACAATAAAATGGATTATTGTGTTGAGGGCAGTCGCAGTTGGAAGATGGTGCAGATTTTTGTAATTCTTTATATTCAAAGCACGTTTTCTGTACTTTATATATAAGTCAAAATACTGATAAATTAGTTCTTTTATGCAGAAATTGTAATATCCCGAAAAATCTCGACTAACTTAAAAATTTAAAGTTAATAATAAAAACGGCTTTGCACGCTTAAGTTTACGATTCAGAATTCTAAAACCAACGGAGAAATCCGTTTCCGAAAATAAATTACAGAAGTCAGTTAGATGACTACTGTATTTAGGGTTATCGCGTACGAAAACTTTTTAGTTCTGGAACTCAGAACGGAAAACCGTCTGATTTTTACATTCACGAAATCGCGATACGAACTCGCCCGAGAAAGTTCGTTTTTATGATTTTCTGGACGAAACTCGGACTGTGTCATCCCGAGTTTTTGTCTGAATTTAGATTTTAAATATTACTTTCCGAATAAGTTAAATACGTTAGAATTTTTGGTCGAATCGGAATTTGACGATTTTGTGCCGAACTACGTTTTTCGTCTTTCGATTTCCGTAGCGTTGTATCGCGCCGGAAAAACGCGTAATTTTCTCTTTTCTTTCCCTCTAGCCGACTTAACTCCTCTCACAACCATGATATTTTGATTCTTTATAGTATTTAACAACATGACTCACCCTTAGGATACTTTAGCTAACTTTACACCTATGTGGTTACTATTCTATTAACATTAGTCATCACCATCCTCACTCTCTCTCCCTCCCAATTCGGTACACACACACACATACTATACTTCTACTTTCTTCATTTCACCATTGAAGATCCTCAAGCTCTTGGAGCAAGATTTTCACACAAGTCATCATCCAACCATCGGATTCTATTTCTTTCTTTAGTAAAGTTCAAGGTATTCATCTCATCTCTAATCCTATCCAATTGGATTTCTTTTCTTTTAATTTCCAAGTTGAATCGAAAATTAGGATGGATGAATTAGATGTTTTGATCTTTAATTAGTGTAATTAGATGGATTAGACATGATATCTATGATTAAAATTGGAAGAAAATCAAGAACCCTAATTCCTAATGTATACCGAAATTTAGGGCTCCCTAGTAGGATGTTTGGATTCTTCAATTAGTTGTGTAATTGATCTTAGGAGATGTTCGATTGATGATTAAAACAAAAAGAAAACGAAACCCCTATGAATTTAAGTGAGGACCGAATTTGAGCTAGGGTTTGAGTTGGGATTTTCAATTTAATGATGTAATAAGACTCGAATTGATTAATTGATGTTGTAGTTGGTTGATAATTGGATTAATGATGTTGATCGATGAAGAAAATCACCCCTTAAATTATATTGTTATTACCGAAAAAATTGTAAGAATTAGGGGTTTTCATGTAGCTTGATTTAGTTGATGATTTGTTGATGAATTAATGTTGCTAATGATATTAGATGACGTTGGGAATTAATTGAAATTATTCTAAAAATGTTAATGAAATCGTAAGAGACTAAGAACTCGATT
Source organism: Schizonepeta tenuifolia (assembly GCA_029490685.1). Lineage (NCBI taxonomy): Eukaryota > Viridiplantae > Streptophyta > Magnoliopsida > Lamiales > Lamiaceae > Schizonepeta > Schizonepeta tenuifolia. The sequence goes on along the minus strand of CM055956.1, from coordinate 76,849,861 downwards.
TAAGTTGAGTTTAAGTAATTATATGAGGTGATGATGTATATAATAATGAATCCCGTTAGATGTTGATTAATGTCGTAGAATTTGAACGAATTCCGATAACTTTTGAAATCTTGTAAGAGACGAACAAGTGGACGTAATTAATAATCGAGAAGTCGAGTAAGGATTCTAACTTGATAATAATGTTTTTAATGGACTAGGGAACGACTTTGTAGTTGATGACATGAGCATTCGGATTATTATAATATGAGTTGTAGTTATAGTCGAGAACTAGAAACGAGAATTTGTTAACTTGATTTTGGTTTAGTAAATGGTAGTTGAAACGACGAGGTTTGATCGTCGTGGTTATAAACAAGTTTTGAAAAGGAGTCCTTCACGTACGGGGGTACGTGTTGACTGCCTTGAGAGTGAAATTTCATGAGAAATCGAGTACGAGAACTTAGAACGAACTTAGGAAGTCATACGTCGATTCTATCGAGCAACTAGGGTTAGCCGCGCCAGTTTTGCGACCCTTCCCGGAAACTGTAATATCTCTTAGCTCGTTTATCGGATTTGAGATCCGTAAATTGGAGCAGAAACTAGACTTTCCAAGCTTTCTAACGGTACAGGGCTCATCCACTGTTTCCAACTCCTGTATTCTGGGCGGTCCCCAGAACTACTGCATTGCGCAGTGAAATTTCAGGATTTGTTTGCCTAAGTTGTTTTCTTCGCAACTTAGTTTCTTTCGATCTTTTAAGCCGTAATAAGTTAACGACTATCTTCTCTACTGACCTAAGAGTCGAGTTTGAAACCTTTCGAGTTCTAAATGAGATTTGTTCAAGTCTTGTTCCCGCTTAATTAAAAGTCTGTAGATTAGCGTGCAAAGGCCTAAAAGCTTAAAAACATGTGAAACTAATTTGATTTTGATTTCGAATTCCGTTTTCTTTTATCGACTCGATGACTTATCGAAGTTATGATTTTTTACGATGAAGGAGGAAGTCGACAGTTGGGATAAGGCGAAGGATCAAACGACGGGAATTCGTTTAGTAGTTCTGTAACGTATAAGGTGGACTTTCCTACTTATATCAAATAAAATGTGGGTTTTTCCACAAATCGAAAGTGACATTTAAAGCTTTGATAACTGTGTTTTATCAAACGTAATTATCAGGCATAAATTGTTTTTGTGTTTTATGTGAGTTCTCTTGATCCTTCTGAGTTGGCTGACTAGCTTTCCAGATTTATTAGTTAGCTGACTAGTTAACTTTCGATCGGCTTTGAGTTAGCTATATGCTTTCCAAAGTATGTGCACTTTGTAGCCTGTGGTGTATGTGGTATCCTGTTGAGGGGTAACCAGCCACGGTGAATGAGAATTGGACAAGATTTGAACGTAACATTTGTCAGAAAATGCTTGGCCAAGCTACATTGTGAAAATAATAAAATGTTTAGTGGACACGGGTTCATTTTCAAACAAAACCCCGATGTGCTACAGGGACTAAATGCCTGATTTATCAATACTTATACTATGATTTCGGAAATGTGCCCACTAAGTACTTTCGTACTTTAGCCCTGCATATATTTCTAAATGTGCAGGTTGAAGCGACGGAAGCGATGGACGGTTGAGTTAGGATTGAGTTGAGTTGAAGAATAGGAAGACTTATGTACTTAGTCTCACTTTTCCGCTGCCAAACTCTAGACACTCTAAACTCTTTAGATGTTATGTAAATAAACCACTGTAGTATAAGTTCGGTAACTTATAACTTAGATTTTTCTGTTTATCTTGTTCGAGTGATCCTTCGAGATCAACTCCTTCTTTTGTTATAAAGTCTTGTTCATAGAAATTATGTAGTCCTTTATGTATGTTTATTTCAGTCAGTCCCCTTCTTCCCCGCTTCTTTAATTCAATCCCAGTCGCACCCCGGCTTCTGCCGTCCCTCGGGATTTGGGGCTATGACAAAGTGGTATCAGAGCAGAGGTTCATTTTCTGCTCTGGTTACGAGTCAATCTTCTAGTCCGAGTCATTCTTTTTAGTGATACCACAGAGTGGTATCGGAGCAGTAGTTTGTTCCTGCTCTGGTTATGAGTCATTCTTTTCTAGTATGAGTCATTCCTTCTAGTAATGTCACAGAGTGGTATTTGTATACAAGTCTTCCTTCGAGTAATAATATAGAGTATTCGTTCATACTCTATATCGAGTCTTCATTCGAGTCGTGAGATAGAGTATTTGTATATACTCTAGACCAGAATCTTCTTTCAAGTAAAGTTAAGATTTAGTTATGACACTAAGATTAAGATTGTGGATGAAAACTCAACCTCCCACTACGTCGACTCAACGAGGAAAGAAATTTCAGTGATATGATTTCTTTTTAATAAGAAATTTTTGAATGACTATTCAACGAGTTAAGAATAAAAAGGGTGCCAAAATACTTTTCATTTATGAAAGTATAAGAATTTATACTTTGTTTGGTTATGTGATTATGTGATAGTACGAGTGCTATCTTATGTGAAATTATTTGCGCGATAATTTCTTTCTTATGAAAAATTTTTTGGACACGAGAATATAGTCGGATTTTAGGGATTTTTGATTCAGTGAGAACGTAGACTCGAAACATAAGATCTTTCCGGTTCTTCGAGAATTTAGACGTTTTTAAGAAACGTTATTTTGAAATGATTTCGAAAGGAGATCCCCGACACGAGGAGAACTTCTACTGATGAATGTCGCGTGTGTTAAGTGACATGAATGAAGATTCGGCAAAGTCAAACTTTGTTTTAAAAATTCAAACAAAAATTTCCTGCGAGGAAAATGAAATAAAAATGATTCGGTAAATCGTGTTAGTAGACGGAGGAAACAATTAGACGTTTGAGAAGCTTTCGGCTTCGAAATAAGAAAGATATGAACGGGACGACGAAGATAAAATAAAAAGGGAATCAAAGCCAAATGAAATAAGTGAACGTTGCTTACGTGTAAGTAACTTAAATGACGTCATTCGTGTCACGTCATTCCATTTCTTTTTCGTATCGTGTTTCAGTAGGGTTCGCCTTGATCGAACTCTACGAAGAAAATCGTATAAATTATTAGAAGTCGAGCATGAAGCTTGATTAAATTTTTCCATCGATCGCCCGATTCTAGCGACGACAACTGGAACTTAGTTTCCAGAAAGTTATTCTCTAAGTTATATTCCATTCTTTTGGAATTTATTCCATATTTCGTCTTTGAACAAAGACTACCAATAGTACGAGTATCAAGAGTCGTTAACGACAAATTCTTTTGTGAATGAATGTTACTTTCGAATAAGTAACATGAACAAAGTGAACGCACTTGTTTTAATGAGTGAGAATCGATAAGAATTTCCTTCAAAAAAAATAATAATAAGATAAGGAATGGAAATAAAATCTTGAAATTGTATTTCTATATATTGTTTGTACGAGTGCAATTTTCTGTGAAATTGCCAGACGTTAAGATAAGTTCGTTGTTTAAGTGAGGTGATGTTACAATTGAATAAGGAATTTTCATTGTAATTTAAGGTTTTCCGTAAGATAAGATATTGCCCTACCTATTAGGATCCATGTACCTTAAAAACCTTGTAGGATGACTTCTAGTAGTGATATGGCTCAGGAGAGTCAATCCTCACCATAGCATACTTGGGCAGATCATATTTTGGATAAGTATCGAGTTTTCGAGGCAAACCCGAGACATGATATAGGACAAGGATTAGTAACTACTCGGCATTCTATTACAGAGGATTAGGCTATCTTCGACTTGATTAGGCGTCTCCCAGAGGAATGGCATGGTTGGACACACGATACGGCATGGTACTACTTTGGGACATTTGACGACGACATAGAGCCGACAGGTGATTACAATGGATTCGCTTTAGAGGTACACAGGCGGTTCTTCCAGAACAGACACATGGCAGCATATTCCATTCAGACACATCCGCCCTACACTCACTTCACGGCGGATTCAGAGTCAGATCACGACGAGATAGGTTCAGAGATGGTTGCACAGTTAGAGATTCCCCCAGCAACTGTACCCTAGCAAGGGCACATAGGGGTTAGTTACAGAGGCATAATACCCAGTGATTGACGCAGAGACAGCTGACAGGTTAGGGTTACCTATTCTTTTCCTACCCGAGCCTTCTGTGAGAGTTCGAAGACCGTTCGAGGCAGGACCAGAGTACTTAGACACAGACACAGAGCTTACTGCCCTATTACAGTTACCAACTTCATACAGACCCCTTGACGAGATTTGTGCGGAATTGGCTAGAGTTAGAGCAGAGTTTGAAGCAGGACCATCCAGGGTCCGTTCCAGGAGGAAGTACGAGTCTAGTTCCTTTCCCGACCACCTGCTGCCTCCGAAGAAGCGGGCGTTAGTGACCTGCTGGGATTACCTGGTTTCAGTTACCGAGATGACAGTTTCAGAGATGTCTGCACCGCCACCACTTACACTTACGGACGACACTACTATGAGAGTTGACGAGGCACCCCAGCTCGTCTTTGGTTCAGAATCAGAGGACGAGGACCCTAAGGAGGATCAGGCCATAGAGGACAGTGGGAATTTGACTACAGCGAGTTGAGCAGTGCGTCAGGGACGCTTATCAGCAGAGTCAGTAGTCTCTTTTGTGACGTACATAGTCGGATCAGTAACTAGTTTTGTAGTACCCTAACGAATACGAAATTTTTGTGAATCGTTTCAGTTCTAGTACTCCCAGTAGTACAGTAATGCATTCTGTAAATGCAACCTGTACAATGATAGGCAGACAGCCTAGTTTAGACTTGTAATAGTCTAACTTTTGTGTAAAACCTCGTTGGAGGCAAAATCCATATCCCTTTGATGTATATATACATATATACATGACCTATGAGAGGGTTTTTAATCGCAAGGAAGTGTTTATAAATCGTAAAAATCAAATCAGAAGGCAAATGAACTCATGTAACGAAAATTTGGTTTAACTTTGAAAGTTAAAAGATTAAGGGGATAGTATCGAAGTTATGTTCGAACTTTCTTTTCCGCGAACTTGATTAAGTTGGAAAGTGGGTTAGTAAGTAACAGAGGGCTTAAAGGTAAATCGCTAATGGAAATTTTCTATTCCCTATAGTTTAAGGAAAATACCGCCGAGAAACATTAACAACAGAAGAGGTCGAGGACCTGGTAGGCCCCGAGGACGTGGAAGACGTCAACCGGATAATGAGAGAGAACAGGAACATGAACGAAATGATACCCCATCACCATCACCATCACCCCCACCACCACCCCGTAGGGACATTGAGGATCTTTTCCTCAAAAGAAACCCCCCAAAGTTTGATGGATCGGGCAACCCTAGCGATGCTGAGCTATGGGTGCGATCAACCGAGAAAATTTTCAAACTCCTCAGATGTACTAATGAGGAGCGACTACTGTGTATCGCGTTCCAACTAACCGGATCAGCGGATTATTGGTGGGAGACTCGACAGAAAGTGATACCTGCTGAACACCTAGCTCAATTTACATGGGAAGAATTCAGGGAGGCGTTGTACGAAAAGTACGTGCCTAAGACATATAGGGCTCAGAAGGAAGCTGAGTTCTACAATCTGAAGTAGGGCAAGATGACGGTTACAGAATACGACGCAAAATTCTGTGAATTGTCAAGGTATGCGTCAACTCAGGTCGATACCGAGGAAAAGATTTCTAAGAAATTCAGAGGTGGACTAAGACACGAATTGGGACTCGCTTTAGCTAGTCACGGGGGACTAGGCTATACGGACGTTTTAGGGTGAGCACTGGAAATGGAGGCCGTTGTGCCTGATGAGAAGAAAACCATAATACCTACACCAGCTCCAACCCAAAACCAAAACCGAGGCTATTATAACAACAATAATAGCAACTTCCAAGGAAAAAAAAAATGGGATGGAGGAAGTAGCAGTGACTACAATCAGAATTCTAACCAGGGTAATCAACAAAAGAGAAATCAGTACGGCTACCAGCAGCCTAGCCAGAACAACAACAAGAAACAATGGCAAGGAAACAACCAGTCAGGGTTGTATTTGCAAGGGAACAATCAGGCCAGACCATGGAAAGGGAATAATCAGCAGAGACAGCCGCGGGGACAACAACAAAACTCTAACCAAGGAGGAAATAACCCAGGGAGGGTTACTTATCCGGTTTGCCCAAAATGCAATGAAACCCATCCTGGTATTTGCCAAGCTGGCACGGGCGTTTGTTTTAACTGTGGACAGTCAGGGCACGTGAAAAGGGATTGCCCTACGCTACTAAGAACAGCCGGACAGAATCAGCAAGGACAGCCCCAGCCTTTGAGGGCGATTCAGGAGCAGCCTCAACAACAGATGGCACTGCAACAGTTTCAACAGTACGCGCAGCAGCAGCGGAATGCAAGGACATGCGCCAATAGGGAGACTGGGAAGAATAATGGAAAAGGAAACTTAGCAGGTATGGGAAAACTTCACAACATCCCTATTTGAGATACTGTTTGATACTGGCGCATCGCATTCTTTAATTGCTGGCCCGTGTGCCGATAACCTAGACATCAGACCTGTAAGAGCTGCACACCTTATGAGAGTAGCTACGCCTTCAGGAGAGATCACTACTTCTACACATGTTTGCTCTAACTTAGAACTAGAAATCGAAACTCCTAAGGTTAAAGCGAACAACATAAATGTTATAACAATATAGGACGTAGACATAATCTTAGGAATGGATTGGTTGTCAGAGAATTATGCCTCGATTCTCTACAACAAGAGAAAAATCTCTTTTCAACCCCCGGGTAGAGGACCAACCGAATTCCACGGAATTTCAATGAGTAGAGGAGTACCAATTATATTAGCGCTATAAGCCACGGAGTTAATAAGGAAGAAAGGTATCACAGTTTATTTTGTGTACCTAATAAGAGGACCAGGAGCCAAGAAGACCATCCAAGACGTTTTTTTTCAGAAGTTTTGCCGGGATTGCCACCCGATCGACACGTAGACTTTACAATCGACTTAGAGCCAGGAGCAGCTCCTAAATCCTAAGCCCCATATAGGATGGCACCGAAAGAACTAGAAGAACTTAAAATCCAGTTATAAGACCTGTTAGACCTTGGTTTCACCAGACCAAGTGTCTCACCTTGGGGAGCGCCAGTGGTGTTTGTTAGGAAAAAGATAGTTCGATGAGAATGTGTATAGATTATCGAGAACTGAACAAGATCACACTCAAGAACAAATATCCCTTGCCAAGGATAGAGGATTTGTTCGACCAGCTTAAGGGTGCAGGAGTGTTTTCCAAAATAGATTTAAGATCAGGGTATCAGCAGCCGAAGATTAAACCCGAGGACGTACCTAAAGACCGTTTTTCAAACCAGATAATGCGATTCTTTTGAAGGCAGAATTTGTATCCCTGACAACGATAACGAACTGAAGAATGACATCATGAGTGAGGCTCACGATACGCCGTACACAGCACACCCAGGAAGTACGAAGATGTATCAGAACTTGAGAAGAATTTCGGGTGGAATGGACTAAAACGAGACGTTACCTTGTTTGTAGAAAGATGTTTGGCATGTCAGCAAGTTAAAACTATACAACCGACGACCATATGGATTGTTACAGCCATTGGATATCCCAGAATGGAAATGGGAAGGAATAGCCATGGACGTTATGACATGCTTGCCTAAGTCAAGAAAAGGAAACACAGCCATTGGGTGATTATCAATAGACTTAGGAAATCAGCTCCCTCCTTACTACCTATGGATTAGAAAGATTAGCAGTTGTACGTTCAAGAAATAGTACGTCTACATGGAGTACCGAAGGTCATAATATCAGATTGAGACGTCAAATTCACTGCCAGATCTTGAGTTATTATGCAGAAAGAATTGGGAACCAAGCTTAACTTTAGTACAGCTTTTCACTCTCAGACAGATGGACAGTCCGAGAGGACGATTTAGATTTAGGTTGATATGTTAAGGACAGTGGTATTGGATCGAGGCGCGAATCAGGAAGACGTTCTACACTTAGTCGAATTCGCTTACAACAACAGCTATCAGGCTACGATAGGAATGGCGCCGTATGAGGCTTTGTATGGACGAATGTAGATCACCACTTATTTGGGATGAAGTGGGTGAAAGGAAGGACCTAGGACCAGACGCGATTAATAACATGATCAAGAATGTTCGGCAGATTTGAGAGAGAATGAGAGAAGCCCAGAGCCGACATAAGTTATATGCCGACGACCGTTGCGAGGATCTTAAGTTTTGAGTTTAGGATAAAAGTTTTTCCTTAAGATTGCACCTTCTAAGGGAATCGTTAGATTCGGCGTTAAGGGTAAATTAAGACCGAGGTTCATAGAACCTTACGAAATCCTCGAGAAAATAAGAACTGTTGCTTATAGGTTGGCCTTACCGCCAAGTTTAAGAAGTGTCCATAACGTGTTTCACATTTCTCAAATGACAAAATACGTCTATGACCCTAAGCACGTTATTAGTCAGCAAGACATAGTTCTTGAATCTGACTTAAACTATGAAGAAAAACCAATATCGATCTTGGATAGAAAAGTTCAAGAATTAAGAACCAAATCGATACCAATCGTAAAAGTATTGTGGAATCACCACGGGCAGAAGGAAGCCACGTGGGAGCTCGAGGAAAGGATGAAGGAGAGGTATCCTCATCCTTTGCAGAAGATATGCAAATTTCGGGACGAAATTTTTTTCCAAGGGGGGGTAGGATGTAATATCCCGGAAAATCTCGACTGACTTAAAAATTTAAAGTTGATAATAAAAACGGCTTTGCACGCCTAAGTTTACGATTCTGAATTCTAAAACCAACGGTGAAATCCGTTTCCGAAAATAAATTACGGAAGTCAGTTAGATGACTACTGTATTTAGGGTTATCGCGTATGAAAACTTTTTAGTTCTGGAACTCAGAACGGAAAACCGTCTGATTTTTACATTCACGAAATCGCGATACGAACTCGCCCGAGAAAGTTCGTTTTTATGATTTTCCGGACGAAACTCGGACAGTGTCGTCCCGAGTTTTTGTCGGAATTTAGATTTTAAATATTACTTTCCGAATAAGTTAAATACGTTAGAATTTTTGGTCGAATCGGAATTTGACGATTTTGTGCCGAGCTACGTTTTTCGTCTTTCGATTTCCATAGCGTCGTATCGCGCCGGAAAAACGCGTAATTTTCTCTTTTCTTTCCCTCTAGCCGACTTCACCCCTCTCACAACCATGATATTTTGATTCTTTATAGTATTTAACAACATGACTCACCCTTAGGATATTTTAGCTAACTTTACACCTATGTGGTTACTATTCTATTAACATTAGTCATCACCATCCTCACTCTCTCTCCCTCCCAATTCGGTACACACACACACATACTATACTTCTACTTTCTTCATTTCACCATTGAAGATCCTCAAGTTCTTGGAGCAAGATTTTCACACAAGTCATCATCCAACCATCGGATTCTATTTCTTTCTTTAGTAAAGTTCAAGGTATTCATCTCCTCTCTAATCCTATCCAATTGGATTTCTTTTCTTTTAATTTCCAAGTTGGATCGAAAATTAGGATGGATGAATTAGATGTTTTGATCTTTAATTAGTGTAATTAGATGGATTAGACATGATATCTATGATTAAAATTGGAAGAAAATCAAGAACCCTAATTCCTAATGAATACCGAAATTTAGGGCTCCCTAGTAGGATGTTTGGATTCTTCAATTAATTGTGTAATTGATCTTAGGAGATGTTCGATTGATGATTAAAACAAAAAGAAAACGAAACCCCTATGAATTTAAGTGAGGACCGAATTTGAGCTAGGATTTGAGTTGGGATTTTCAATTTAATGATGTAATAAGACTCGAATTGATTAATTGATGTTGTAGTTGGTTGATAATTGGATTAATGATGTAGATCGATGAAGAAAATCACCCCTTAAATTATATTGTTATTACCGAAAAAATTGTAAGAATTAGGGGTTTTCATGTAGCTTGATTTAGTTAATGATTTGTTGATGAATTAATGTTGCTAATGATATTAGATGATGTTGGGAATTAATTGAAATTATTCTAAAAATGTTAATGAAATCGTAAGAGACTAAGAACTCGATTTAAGTTGAGTTTAAGTAATGATATGAGGTGATGATGTATATAATAATGAATCCCGTTAGATGTTGGTTAATGTCGTAGAATTTGAACGAATTCCGATAACTTTTGAAATCTTGTAAGAGACGAACAAGTGGACGTAATTAATAATCGAGAAGTCAAGTAAGGATTCTAACTTGATAATAATGTTTTTAATGGACTAGGGAACGACTTTGTAGTTGATGACATGAGCATTCGGATTATTATAATATGAGTTGTAGTTATAGTCGAGAACTAGAAACGAGAATTTGTTAACTTGATTTTGGTTTAGTAAATGGTAGTTGAAACGACGAGGTTTGATCGTCGTGGTTATAAACAAGTTTTGAAAAGGAGTCCTTCACGTACGGGGGTACGTGTTGACTGCCTTGAGAGTGAAATTTCATGAGAAATCGAGTACGAGAACTTAGAACGAACTTAGGAAGTCATACGTCGATTCTATCGAGCAACTAGGGTTAGCCGCGCCAGTTTTGCGACCCTTCCCGGAAACTGTAATATCTCTTAGCTCGTTTATCGGATTTGAGATCCGTAAATTGGAGCGAAAACTAGACTTTCCAAGCTTTCTAACGGTACAGGGCTCATCCGCTGTTTCCAACTCCTCTATTATGGGCGGTCCCCAGAACTACTGCATTGCGCAGTGAAATTTCAGGATTTGTTTGCCTAAGTTGTTTTCTTCGCAACTTAGTTTCTTTCGATCTTTTAAGCCGTAATAAGTTAACGACTATCTTCTCTACTGACCTAAGAGTCGAGTTTGAAACCTTTCGAGTTCTAAACGAGATTTGTTCAAGTCTCGTTCCCGCTTAATTAAAAGTCTGTAGATTAGCGTGCAAAGGCCTAAAAGCTTAAAAACATGTGAAACTAATTTGATTTTGATTTCGAATTCCGTTTTATTTTATCGACTCGATGACTTATCGAAGTTATGATTTTTTACGATGAAGGAGGAAGTCGACAGTCGGGATAAGGCGAAGGATCAAACGACGGGAATTCGTTTAGTAGTTCTGTAACGTATAAGGTGGGATTTCCTACTTATATCAAATAAAATGTGGGTTTTTCCACAAATCGAAAGTGACATTTATAGCTTTGATAACTGTGTTTTATCAAACGTAATTATCAAGCATAAATTGTTTTTGTGTTTTATGTGAGTTCTCTTGATCCTTCTGAGTTGGCTGACTAGCTTTCCAGATTTATTAGTTAGCTGACTAGTTAACTTTCGATCGGCTTTGAGTTAGCTATATGCTTTCCAAAGTATGTGCACTTTGTAGCCTGTGGTGTATGTGGTATCCTGTTGAGGGGTAACCAGCCACGGTGAATGAGAATTGGACAAGATTTGAACGTAACATCTGTCAGAAAATGCTTGGCCAAGCTACATTGTGAAAATAATAAAATGTTTAGTAGACACGGGTTCATTTTCAAACAAAACCCCGATGTGCTAGAGGGACTAAATGCCTGATTTATCAATACTTATACTATGATTTTGGTAATGTGCCCACTAAGTACTTTCGTACTTAGCCCTGCATATATTTCTAAATGTGCAGGTTGAAGCGATGGAAGCGATGGACAGTTGAGTTAGGATTGAGTTGAGTTGAAGAATAGGAAGACTTATGTACTTAGTCTCACTTTTCCGCTGCCAAACTCTAGACACTCTAAACTTTTTAGATGTTATGTAAATAAACCACTGTAGTATAAGTTCTGTAACTTATAACTTAGATGTTTCTGTCTATCTTGTTCGAGTGATCCTTCGTGATCAACTCCTTCTTTTGTTATAAAGTCTTGTTAATAGAAATTATGTAGTCCTTTATGTATGTTTATTTCAGTTAGTCCCCTTCTTCCCCGCTTCTTTAATCCAATCTCAGTCGCACCCCGGCTTCTGCCGTCCTTCGGGACTGGGTTTTGTTTAGTCCAGATCTAGATCTGATTTTTGGATGTTTGGTCCAGATCCAGTCCGGATCCATTGGATCCAAAAAATTAATTTCATATTCAGATCCATAAGATGCACGGATTTCGGGTCTAAATCCACATCCATAGTATTTTTACTTTTTTTCTTAATGCAAACTATCAAGAATGACATACTATATATAAACTTCTACAATAATTAAAAGTTCAAAACTAAGTCATTAAACCATATACATCATTATAAAATTCCAAAATAAGACTTCAAGTCTTCATTCTTCAAAATTAATCTTAGAATGATAATATAAATTAAATAAGACTTACAAAGAAAACTAAAATATGCATTATATATTATATACAAATGAAAAAATATATTTATACATATATTATAGACCGGGTTCTAAAACGGATTTGGACCAGATCTGGGTCTAAAAATTTAAAACCAGATCCATATCCTTTTTCTGGACACTTTGTCCAGATCCGATCCAGATCCATCAGATTCAAATTTTTGATGTCCATATCCTAAAAAATGGATCTGGAACACCGGATCTGGAATCCATTGCCATTTCTATGCAGAAACAACAATTCTCGACATTTCTTCAAGACATGGAACATCCTCGAGCTTCTAACTATGCATCATTTCGTGTTGAAGAGGCTGTTTGGCATGGAAAAGTGCCAAGACAAATATTGACTGTGGTGTCTACCTTATGCACCACATGAAAAATTTCAAGGCCAACCATACATGCTTGAAGATCTCTCACAGGTAGTTTATATGTCTTTATTATCTTAATGTGTTATTTGCTCTGTGCATTTAGTTTGCTTTTGGCAAGCAAGCAATCTTAGATTGTGGTATTTGTAGTTGGATAGGTTTGTTACATATTATACACAAAACTGCTAGTTATTAATATTTGAATTTATTGGTTGGAGGTTGTTGAAAGAAAAAAACGGAGAGTTCGTTATTGTTATAATTTTATTTTTTGTCAATCATTGCAGAGACTCGATCATTGCAGATATACGTCGATTTGCCTAAAGGACCAAATGATTTAGTTACTATTTCAGTTATTTTTTTGATACATTGATTTTTTGAATGATACTCTATTTTATTTTTCATTGTTTATCCCAGATACTATGTACTTCATGTAAACTAATTTATCATATTGCTTATATTTTGTCGCTGTAATGAATGATTTTAAAGTAGTGTTGAAGCAATTATGATGAATGTATTAGATTAATTGTATTTGCTCTTTATATGTATGTAGTAAACAATGTTGTGCAGAAAAGTAATTATTTTTGTTCAGGAAAGTAATTTTTAAACATTACCTTTCTTTACTTCAATAATTACTTCTCTCAACTATAATAAATACTTTAATGCTTGTATTTGGTTTTGGTAATAATAAACCCCAAATTACTCTATATTAATCCACAATATTAGATTCGAAATCTAGATTGGTGTTCTTTTGTCCTTGAGAAGCTGTGCAAGGCTCTTGATTCATTTCCAAAAATGTAAGTTGATTTATTTTCACATCAGTTCTATAAGTTATTTTATTTTTGTTATTCTTATAATTTATATGTCAAAGTTGATTAATTTGTTAATTTTTGTAGGATCTTGAAAGATCATTTTTAATGTTACAGAGAGATTTCAATGTGATTGTTTCCAATCACATTGAAAGAGTAGACAACTTCAAGAAAAATAATACTGTTGAACAAGATCATCAAGTACCAGCTCCTTCATTTGAAATTCCAAATGTGAAGGAGAATGATGAATTCTGGTATGATGAGAACGTTCACAGAATTGTTGATGATTTGATTCTGAACTTTTATAAAGTTGACAAGGACCAAGTTCCAACTGAAAGAGAAGCTTTTGTGGAGGAGGTAGTTGCTGAGCCTACGAGATTCCTGAAGAATCTGCCACAAGTATGTGTATGTAAATTTTTGTTCTTAATTTACTTTTTTCAATATTAACTTAGTAGTAGTTATATGATTTATCGTTATATTTGTTTTCACAATGAGAAGTTCCAGAGAATCAGAATGTAGTTGATGATCAACATCCTGATCATCAAGACATTCAGAAAGAGAAGAAGAAGAGTAAGAAGAAAAGAAAGAGGGATATAGATTGTCCAAGCTTTGAACTTCTCAGCTAAAGCTCATCATCAATGTCTGATTCTAAGTCTGATTTGCCTCACACAAATTTGTATTTTATTCTTATTTTTTTTATCCTTATTAAGATTTTCATAACTTATGTTTATTTAAATTTTAAAATCAGAAGTTAAGGCAATGAAGAATGATATTGAGGAGAAGCTTCCAACTGAGCAGGAGAAATGTGAAGATTTGAGAAAGAATTTGTGTGAGCAAGAGTCAATTTCATGTCCTGAATTCTCTAAATCTGAAGTGCAATATACAGAGAAGGTAATTTATTATATTAAATCTGATTTTTAAACCTTTGATTTGTTTTTTTGTTTAATAATAGTGAATTATGAAATGTAACAATTATGTATGATAGAAGTAATTATTACAGTTAAGAAAAGTATCATTTATGCACTTTTCAGAGTCTTGTTTCTCTACAATATCTGATATTATATGCTTCTTTACTATATTTTGTTTTATTTTTTACAACTTATATTATGAAGTTTTAAATTTATTTGTAATGTGCATTGAACCTGAAAATCCAGAGCAAGTTGCAAGTGATCGTGCGAATTTTTCTGAAATTGAAGCCATTATTGATTCAACGACTGTAGAAGATGTTTCTATTTTTGAAGTGTATCAAAAAGTGAGGACTCATTACAAAGAGCAGAAGACATATCAAGATATGTTTCCTACTTACACATATTGATTGATTTTTTGTTGTTTTTTCTTCCAATACATCTCTAACGATACTAATTTTTTTCTTTTTTATTTATTGCAGTCTCCAATTTTTCTGTTGTGGATCTCATGCTATGGGATTCAGATGATGATTGGCCTACATGTTATCATCCATTCAAGACAAGGTTTATTTAGAACAATGCCAGATATTTCGAGGAAATATCCAAGAGAGAGAAGAACATTGCTGATTTCTGCTTCCCTCCGCATCGTCCAACAAAGATGTATGTTTTTTTTATATCTATTTATTTATGCATATGAAAGTATTTATGTTGTAATTTTATATGTTTAAATAATAATTTTCAGGATGAATGTATTCAGTCACTCTCTTCATTATTATCTATATCATCACCTCATATCATTACTCAAACTCAACTAATAATCGAACATTTGTCTCTTATATTATCACCAAATATTTTAGAATAATTCCATTTAATTCATAACATCATCTAACATCATTAGAAGCATTAATCCATCATTATCTCATCAATAGAGATCAAACTACATAAACCCCTTATTCTTATATAATTTCGGTTTTAGCTCAATATTAGGGGAAGTGATTTTCTTTTCCAATTTAATCCATTTATCAACTTCTAACACTACTACATCAAATATTAACCATTTAGTAATACTATATCATCATTAATTCAAGATTTCATAATCAAACCCTAACCCTAAATCGGTTACCTTCAACATATTAGGGGATTTTCATTTCTTTTCTCACCAATCCACAATAAAACTAATCCTAAGATCAATTATACCATCAATTTAAGAATTACAATTCCCTACCTCAAAGCCCTAAAATTCGGTCCACTTAGAAAATTAGGGTTCTTCATTTTCTTATCAATTCAATCATATTAATCAATTTCTAACCATCTAATTGCAAGGAATTAAACTCAATCATCATCCTAATACCACTACTAAAATCGGTATTAACAAAAAAAATGAAGGAAAATGAAATCTAATTGGATGGAAATGTAGAGGAGATGATTACCTTAACAATTAGTGAAAGAAGTTATAAGATTTGATGGTTGGATGATGAACTTATGAAGATTTCTTGCTCCAAGCTTCAAGGTTTGCTTCAATGGAGTTTGAGAATTGAGAGAGATTGAGAGAGAGATGGCGTGGAGAGGGTGAGAGAGATGTGAGATGATGACTAAACTAATGAAATAGTTACTAACTTAGGTGTAAAGTGTTGGAAGGAAAAAGGACATTAGGTGTCCTACTTTATGTTATAAAAAGGAAATATCAAGTGTAAGAGAGAAGAGAGAGGTCGGCTATGGGGGAGGAAAAAGGAGAAAATACGCATTTTTCCGGCGCGATACGACGTTACGGAAATCGAAAGACGAAAAATGTAACTCGGCACATTATCGTCAAAATCCGATTCTACCATAAATTCTGATATCTTTTACTTACTCGGAAAGTAATATTTGAAAATTAAAAACCGACAAAATCTCGGGACATCACAGTCCGAGTTTCATCCGGAAAATCATAAAAACGAACTTTCTCAGGCGAGTTCGTATCGCGATTTCGTGAATGTAAAAATCAGACGGTTTTCCGATCTGAGTTCTAAAACTAAAAAGTTATCGTACGCGATAACCCTAAATACAGTTGTCATCTAACTAACTTCCGTAATTTATTTTCGGAAACGGATTTCACCGTTAGTTTTAGAATTCAAATTCATGAATTTAGGCGTGCAAAGCCATTTTTATTATTAACTTTAAAATTTTAAGTCAGTACGAAATTTTCTGGGGTATTACATCCTACCCCCCTTGGAAAAATTTCGTCCCGAAATTTGCATACCTTCTGCAAAAAGATGAGGATATCTCTCCTTCATCTTCTCCTCGAGCTCCCACGTGGCTTCTTCCTGCCCGTGGTGATTCCATTGCACTTTCACGATTGGTATCGATTTGGTTCGTAGTTCTTGAACCTTTCGATCCAAAATTGATATCGGCTTCTCTTCATAACTCAAGTCAGATTCAAGAACAATGTCTTGCTGACTTATAACGTGCTTAGGATCATAGACGTATTTTCTCAATTGAGAAACGTGAAATAAGTTGTGGACACTTCCTAGACTTGGCGGTAAGGCCAATCTATACGCAACAGGTCCTATTTTCTCGAGGATTTCGTAAGGTCCTATGAACCTGGGTCTTAATTTACCCTTAACACTGAATCGAATGATTCCCTTAGAAGGTGAAATCTTAAGGAAAACTTTATCTCCTATTTCAAACTCAAGATTGGTTCGACGATCATCGGCATAAGACTTCTGTCGACTCTGAGCTTCTTTCATTCTATCACGTATCTGCCGAACTATCTCAATCATCTCGTTTACTGCATCTGGGCCTAGGTTCTTTCTCTCATCCACTTCATCCCAATAAAGTGGTGATCTGCATTTCCTTTTATACAAAGCCTCGTACGGTGCCATTCCTATTGTGGCCTGAGAGCTGTTGTTGTAAGCGAATTCGACCAAGTGTAAAATTTCTTCCCAATTCGCGTCTCGATCCAATACCACTGTCCTTAACATATCAACTAGTATCTGAATTGTCCTCTCTGACTGTCCATCTGTCTGAGGGTGAAAAGTTGTACTAAAGTTAAGCTCGGTTCCCAACTCTTTCTACATAGTGACCCAAAATCTCGAGGTGAATTTAGCGTCTCTATCTAATATTATGACTTTCGGTACTCCATGCAGACGTACAATCTCTCTAACGTACAACTGAGCTAATCTTTCTGATCCATATGTAGTCTTAATCAGTAAGAAGTGAGCTGATTTTGTAAGTCTGTCGATAATCACCCAAATAGCTGTATTTCCTCTTCTTGACTTAGGCAAGCCTGTCACAAAGTCCATAGCTATGCCTTCCCATTTCCATTCTGGAATATCTAATGGCTGCAGCAATCCATACGGTCGTCTGTGTAAAACCTTAACCTGCTGACATGCCAAACATCTTTCTACAAACGAGGCAATGTCTCGTTTTAGTCCATTCCACCAGAAGTTCCTCCTCAAATCCTGATACATTTTCATACTCCCTGGGTGTGTTGTATATGGCGTATCGTGAGCCTCACTCAAAATCTCATTCTTCAGTTCGTTATCGTCGTCAGGGACACAAATTCTGCCTTCATAAAGGATTGCATTGTCTGGTGCTTCGGAATATCCATCTGGTTTCTCCGTCCTTATCTTTAGTCGAAGTTTCTCCATCGACTCGTCCTTCCTCTGGGAACTGATGATTCTCTCTCGTAAATCTGGTGTAGCTTCTGACGCCGCTATCTGACTTGTTATCGTTGCTGGTGTATCGAGTACCTCTATATCCATCTTTTCAAACTCTCGTACTAAGGTTTCTTTCTCTACAAAGAGGCATCCTAACTTTGTAGGAGCCTTGCGACTCAGCGCGTCAGCTACTACATTCGCCTTTCCTGGATGGTAGCTAATTTTGCAATCGTAATCCTTTACTAATTCGAGCCATCTCCTTTGTCTCATATTCAGTTCTTTCTGCTCGAAGAAGTACTTCAGGCTCTTGTGATCTGTGAATATCTCAACCCTTACACCATAGAGATGGTGTCTCCAAATCTTTAACGCATGCACCACGGTTGCGAGTTCTAAGTCGTGGGTTGGATACTCAACTTCGTGAGGTCGAAGTTGTCGTGAAGCATAAGCTATCACTCGTCCATTTTGCATTAAGACACAACCTAATCCATTTTTCGAGGCGTCGGTGTAAACCACATACTCCTTGTTTGCGTCTGGAAGAGCTAATACTGGCGCTGTGGTTAACTTTTCCTTAAGCGTTTGGAAACTCTTTTCACACTCGTCCGTCCATTTAAATTTGGTATCCTTCCGAAGTAACTGCATCATCGGGCGAGCGATCGTAGAGAATCCCTCAATGTACCTTCTGTAGTAGCCTGCCAAACCTAAGAAACTTCTGATCTCGTTGGTGACTTCCAGTTGTGCACTGCCTCTACCTTGGCAGGATCTACCTTGATTCCTTCAGCTGAAACTATATGACCTAGGAACATTACTTCCTTCAACCAAAATTCGTATTTACTGAATTTGGCGTAGAGTTTCTCGGCTCTAAGGGTTTCCAACATTATCCGTAGATGTTCTTCGTGTTCTTTCTCATTTTTGGAGTAAATGAGAATGTCGTCGATGAATACCAATACAAATTTGTCTAAGTATGGGTGGAAAATTCTATTCATGAGGTCCATGAATATTGCGGGGACGTTGGTTAATCCAAATGGCATTACTAGGAATTCGTAATGGCCATAACGGGTTCTAAAAGTAGTTTTCGGTACGTCTTCAGGTTTGATCTTCAGCTGATGGTACCCTGACCTTAAATCTATCTTGGAGAAGACTCCTGCACCCTTGAGCTGGTCGAAAAGATCCTCTATCCTTGGCAAAGGATATTTGTTCTTGAGTGTGATCTTATTCAGCTCCCGATAATCTATACACATTCTCATCGATCCGTCCTTTTTTCTGACAAACAATACTGGCGCTCCCCACGGTGAGACACTTGGTCTGATGAAACCAAGGTCTAACAATTCCTGTAACTGGATTTTAAGTTCCTCTAGCTCTTTCGGTGCCATCCTATATGGGGCTTTGGATTTGGGTGCTGCTCCTGGCTCTAAGTCGATCATGAAATCCACGTGACGATCTGGTGGCAATCCTGGCAAAACCTCTAGGAAAACATCCTCATACTCGTTTACGACCTTCACATCCTGAATGGTCTTCTTTGCTCCTGGTTCTCCGACTAGGAACACAAGACAAGCTGTGGTACCTTTCTTCTTCATCAATTTCGTGGCTTGCAACGCTGATATTATTGGTACGTCTCTACCCATTGAAATTTTGTGGAATTCGGTTGGTTCTCTACCCGGTAGTTGAAAAGAGATTTTTCTCTCATTGCAGAGAATCGTAGCGTAATTCTCTGACAACCAATCTATTCCTAAGATTATATCTACGTCCCACATTATCATAACATTTAAGTTGTTCGCTTTAACCTTAAGAGTTCCGATTTCTAAATCTAGGTTAGAGCAAACATGAGTAGAAGTAGTGATCTCTCCTGAAGGTGTAGCTACTCTCATAGGGTGTGCAGCTCTTACAGGTCTGATGTCTAAGTTATCGGCACACGAGCCAGCAATAAAAGAATGCGATGCACCGGTATCAAATAGTATCTTAATAGGGATGTTGTGAAGTTTTCCCATACATGCAAGATTGCCTTTTTCCTTGTGTTGGCCACCCTGTTTGATAGCGCATCCTCTCGCATTTTGCTGCTGCTGTGTGTACTGCTGGAACTGCTGTTGATTCATGGGTTGTTGTGGCTGTGTCTGCGCTTGTATAGCCCTCAAAGGTACTGCCTGAAGTGGTTTAGGGCAGTCCTTCTTCATATGTCCTTTTTGCCCGCAATTGAAGCAATTGGAGGTGCCTATCTGACAAACACCGTAGTGCGCCTTGTTACATTTAGAGCAAACAGGCACGTTAACCCTCCCGGGGTTATTTCCTCCCTGGTTGGTGTTCCTCTGCTGCCCCTGCGGCTGATTCTGCTGACCGTTACCTCTCCCTGATCCATTCTGCTTATTTCCTTGCAGGTACAACCCCGACTGGTTGTTTCCTTGCCAAGGTCTCTTGTTGCTGTTCTGACCAGGCTGCTGATAGCCTTGATGATTACTATTCCTCTGATTCTGATTGTAGTTCTGGTTGTTACCACTGCGATTACCTCTATCCCATTTTCGTTTTCCTTGGAAATTGCTATTATTGTTGTTATAATACCCTCTGTTCTGGTTCTGTAGAGCTGGTGTGGTTGTTATGGTTTTCTTCTCATCAGGCACTACGGCCTCCATTTCCAAAGCTCTTCCTAAAATATCAGTGTAACTTAGTCCTCCATGACTAGCTAAGGCAATTCCCAACTCATGTCGTAGTCCCCCTTGGAACTTCTTCGATATCTTTTCCTCGGTATCGACTTGCGAAGGTGCATACCTAGAAAGCTCATAGAACTTAGCGTCGTACTCAGTTACCGTCAGTTTTCCCTGTTTTAGATTATAGAACTCAACCTCTTTCTGAGCTTTATACGTCTTGGGTACATATTTGTCAAACAGGGCTTTCTTGAACTCTTCCCACGTAAAACGAGCTAGACGCTCTGCGGGTATCACTTTCTGTCTGGCCTCCCACCAGTAGTCCGCTGATCCCATCAGTTGGAATGTAACACATAGTAGTCGCTCCTCATCAGTACATTTGAGGAGTTTGAAGATTTTCTCAGTAAACCGCACCCATAGCTCAACATCGCTAGGGCTGCCCGTTCCACTGAACATGGGGGGGTTTCTCTTGAGGAAGAGGTCCTCAATATCACTACGGGGTGGTGGTGGAGGTGGTGGTGATGGTGATGGTGGTGGGGTATCATGATGTTCCTGATCCTGTTCCCTTTCATCCTCTGGCTGACGTCTTCCACGTCTACGGGGCCTACCAGGTCCCCTTCTGTTGTTAACGTTTGTTGGCGGCATTTTTCCTTAAGCTATAGGTAACAAAAATTCTCATTAGCCCCTTTCCTTAATCATTCGCTTACTTACTAACCCTCTTTCCAACTTAAACAAGTTCGTAGAAAGAAAATCGAACATAATTTCGATATTAATTCATTAATCTTTTAACCTCTCAAGTTAAACTCAATTCTCGTTACACGAGTTCATTTGACATTCAAGTTTCATTACTCGATTCATAGGAAACTTTCTGGTGATTAAAAACCCTCTCATGGGTCATGTATATATATATACATCAAAAAGAATATTAATTCTGCCTCCAACGAGGACTTATACAAAAAGTTAGACTACTACTAGTCTAAACTAGGCTGACTGCCTACTATTTACCGGGTGCACTAACAGGCTGCATCTCCGTATCTACTGGAAGTACTAGAACGGAAACGATTCATAAAATTTCGTATCCGTTAGAGTACTACAAAACTAGTTACTGATCCAACTATATACAGGGCAAAAGAAACTACTACTACTACTACTACTGATATTAACACGCGTCTACGACGCTCTGCTCAACTAACTGCAGTCGAGTCCAAACTACCCTCTACGGCCTGTAAAAACCCTAAGAGTCCTCCTCTGGGTCCTCCTCTGGGTCCTCCTCCGGGTCCTCTTCCGGGTCCTCCTCCTCAGGATCCTCGTCCGGGTCCTCCTCAGGATCCTTGTCCGGGTCCTCCTCCTCAAACTCTGAACCAAAGACGAGTTGGAGGGCCTCATCCTCCCTCAGAGTAGAGCCGTCAGAAAGTGTAAGCCGAGGTGGTGACAGTGCCTCTGAAACTGCCTCCTCTAAGTCTGAAATAAGGTAGTCCTCACTAGTCTCTACTGCACGCTTCTTCAGAGGAAGAAGGTGCTCTGGAACAGAACTGGAACCTGAACCCGACTCGTACTCCTCCCTAGAACGGACTCTGGATGGTCCCGCCTCTAACTGACCTCTAACTACGCCCCACTTCGCACAGATCTCCTCAAGCGGTGTCAGTGGAGATGGTAGCTCTAACATGGCGGCAAGCTCCACGTCAATCCCTCGGTACTCTGACTCTGCCCGAAACAGTCCTGTCTCTAAAGGTCCTCTGACTCTAACACAAACGTCAGGTATAAACGGTGAAGATAACCTTAACAAAGTGGTTGTCTCTACATCAATCTCTACGAATCCTGGCCCTGGAATCAACTCCTCGATCTGTGTATGAACTGGCGGCAACTCTGGTGTAACTACAGGCTCCTCGTCTACCTCTAACTGATCTGACTCCGCGTCAGACTCCTCACTCAGTACAAAGTGTGGTGGTATCTCCAACAAAGCGGAAAACTCTGGGTCCAAGTCTAGGTGCTCTTGCTTGGTATCTGCTGGGAAGTGACTGTGGGGAAGGTGCGGCTCAAAAGGAACTGGAAGCATGAATCTGCTGTCAAAGAATCGCCCGTGTATATATAGGGCGAATCCCGTGTAGTTGCCCGTCGGCTCAGTGTCGTCGCCGAAAACCTCAAGAAAATACCACGCCACGCGGTGCGCCCAACCGCGCCACTCGTCCGGTAGATGCACAATCAGGTCGGATATCGCCTGACTCTCCGGGATAAAGTGTTGTACTGAAAAATAAACTGAAGAGAAGTTGCTCACTATCTGCTCCACATCCTCCCTATCGTAATCTGCCTCGTAACTGTGATAAGCGTCCTGTAAACGGTCTGCTAAGGTACGCTGTGGTGGGGATTGACTCTCCCGAGTCAAGTCACTACTAGAAGCCATCCTACAAAAGTTTTAAGGAAACACGGATCAGTAACGGGTAGGGAAAAATAACTTATCTTAATGAAATACTTAGATTACAAAATGAACATTCCTTATTCAATTGTAATATCACAACTTAAACAACCACTTATCATAACATCTAGCAATTCCAGAAATTGCACTCAAACATCAATATATAGAAATAAAATTTCAAGATTTTATTCCCATTCGTTATCCTATTATTCATTTTATTCCTTCCTGATTTCTCTCATAACCTTCCTTCCCCGAATGAATTTCTTATCGATTCTCACTCATTAAAACAAAGTGCGTCCACTTTGTTCATGTTACTCCTTCAAAAAGTAACATTCATTCTCAAAAGACTTGTCGTTTTTACGACACTTGATACACGTACTCGACGAAATTCTCATTTAAAAACGAAGTATAGAAATAAATTCCAAACGAAAATGGAATATTAATTAGGGAATAACTTTTAGGACATAAGTTCCAATCGTCGTTGGATTCGATCGATTGTTGGAAAAATTTAATCAAGCCTCGTGCTCGATTCTCAATAATAAAACATTTTTCTTCTTGAAGTTCGAATGAAGAGAACTCCGCTAAAACGAAACGAAGCGACACGAAACAACGTAACGTGAATGACGTTGTTCTTGTTACTTATACGTAAGTAACATTCGTTTATTTCCGTTGTCTTTGATTCTCTTTATTTTATCCCCTTCGTCTCGATCATATCTTTCTTGGTGTGAAGCCAACGTTTCTCGTACGTTTACTCGTTTCTTTCGTTCACTTGACATCAAGTTAATTCATCCCGTCATTATTCATCTCATTTTCTCGAAGGAAATTATTACCGGCTCCTAAGTATAAAAACAAGATTCAACTCTGCCGAGTCTTGCTCATGTCACTACACGCACGTGACATTCACCTGAAGGAGTCGTTCTCGTTTCACGATCTCCTTTCGAAATCATTTGATAAAACGTTTCTTAAAACGTCTAAGTTCTCGAGGGTTCAGAAAAAGACCTTAGATTTCAAGTCTACGTTCTCATTGAATCGGGAAAAATCCCTAGAATCATTCTAGATTCTCGTGCCAAGGTATCTTTAAAAATAATAGAATTTATTGCGCAAATAATTTCACGTAAGATAGTACTCGTACTATCACATAATCACATAACAAGCAAAGTATAAATATATACTTGCAAAATAATTCTTATTCTTGGCACGTAAATTTCATTCTCATTCTCATTTTCATTCTCGTTGAATACTCATTGAAAAATTTCTTTTAAAAGAAATTACATTACTGAAATTATTTTCTTTCTTTCTTTCCTCGTTGAGTTGACGCAGCGGGAGGTTGAGTAGTTGTCTTTAAATCTTAACGTCATAACTCTAGCTCTTAACTTTACTTGGAAGAAGACTCTGATCTAGAGTATATACAAGTACTCTATCTCGTGACTCGAAAGAAAGACTCGTATGCAGAGCAGAAACGATTGCTCTGATACCACTCTGTGGTATCACTAAAAAGAATGACTCATACTAGAAGAATGACTCATAACCAGAATAGGAAACGAATTCGGCTCTGATACCACTCTGTCACAGCCCCAAATCCCGAGGGACGACAGAAGCCGGGGTGCGACCGGGATTGGATTAAAGAAGCGGGGAAGAAGGGGACTGACTGAATAAACATACATACATGACTACAATATTTCTATGAACAAGACCTCGATTATAATATATATAAGAAAAGAGTTGATCTCGGAAGATCACTCAACAAAGTATTCAAAAAGAAATCTAAGTTATTGACGGAACTTAGACTACAGTGATATAATTACATAACATCAAAAGTGATCAAAGTTTAGCAGCGGAAAAGTGAGACATAATACAAGTCTTCTCCTAAAGACGACTTCAACTCCTAACTCAACCCTCCTCCGCTCCCGTCGCTTCAACTTGCACATTTAGAAACATATGCTGGGCTAAGTACGATAGTACTAGTGGGCACGTTGCCGAAAACATAATCATAAGTATTGAAAATCAGGCATCTCATTTTATAGCGCATCGGGGTTTTCATTTAAAAGAGCCCGTGCCTATTAAACATTTTTATCTCATTCAAAAGTAGCTCGCGCGAGCATTTTTTCATAGATGTTACGTTCAAATCTTGACCAGTCATTATCACCGTGGCTGGTTACCCCTCAACACGATACCACATACACCACAGGCTACAGTGCACTAACTCTGGAAAGCACCTAATTGACTAACTCAGAGCCGATTGTTAAGTAGTTAACACCTAAATGGTTAACATACAATTCTGGAAAGCACGACGGCTAACTCAGATGGTACAAGAGAACTCACATAAACATAAAACATTTCATTTATGCCTGATATCACTTTCAAAACACAGTTATCAAAGCTCATAAAGCTCACTTTCGAGTTGTGGAAAAACCCACATTTTATTTGTTATAGATAAAAGCCCACCTCGTTTTACAGAACTACTAATAAACGAGCTTCCCGTCTTTAGTCTTCCGTCCTTTTCTTGTGCTGACTTCCTCCTTCATCGTACATGAAATATAACCTTGATGAGTCGTTGAGACGACAAAAGAAAATGGAAATCGAAAACAAGTTCGATTTAGTCTTTTACGTTTCAATTTTTAGGCATTTGCACGCTTAACTAATTTCTTTTATTTAATCAGAAACTAGATACGATCATATCTCGTTTTGACACTCAAACTCTGTACTTGACTCTTAGGTCAGTAAAATAGATAGTCGTTAACTCATTACGACTTAAAAGATCGAAAGAAACTAAGTTGAGGAGAAAACAACTTAGGAAAATAGATTTTGAAAATTCACTGCACAATGCAGTAGTTCTGGGGACTGCCCAGAACAGAGTATCTGGAAACAGGGAAAGGGCTCCTATACCGTTAGAAAGCCATGGAAGTCTAGTTTACGCTCCAACTTACGGATCTCAAATCCGATAAACGAGCTAAGAGATATTGCAGTTTCTGGCAAGGGTCGCAAAACTGCCGCGGCTAACCTAATTGTTCGATAGAATCGACGTATGACTTCCTAGGTTCGTTCTAAGTTATCGAACCTACCTTCTCACGAAATTAACAAGTCAAGGCAGTTAACACGTACTCCCGTACGTGATAAACTCCTTTCCATTTCCCGTCTATAATTACGACGATCAAAACCTCGTCGTTTCAACTACCAATTACTATACCCAACAACTAGTTAACAAATCTCGCTCCAACTTCTCGATTATAAAAGAAACTCAACATTTCATAACTCGGATCAACACGACGTCAACTAAAATTTCGTTCCCTCAACATTAATGATCATTAATATCCAATTATCATTCCTACTCGACTTTCCTATCATTAATTACGTACATTTGTTCGTCTCTTACGGATTTTCCAAAATCATTGGATTTCGATCAAATTCTACGTTATCAATCCTCATCTATCGAGATTCATTATTATCTATATCATCACCTCATATCATTACTCAAACTCAACTAATAATCGAACCTTTGTCTCTTATATTATCACCAAATATTTTAGAATAATTCCATTTAATTCATAACATCATCTAACATCATTAGAAGCATTAATCCATCATTATCTCATCAATAGAGATCAAACTACATAAACCCCTTACTCTTATATAATTTCGGTTTTAGCTCAATATTAGGGGAAGTGATTTTCTTTTCCAATTTAATCCATTTATCAACTTCTAACACTACTACATCAAATATTAACCATTTAGTAATACTATATCATCATTAATTCAAGATTTCATAATCAAACCCTAACCCTAAATCGGTTACCTTCAACATATTAGGGGATTTTCATTTCTTTTCTCACCAATCCACAATAAAACTAATCCTAAGATCAATTATACCATCAATTTAAGAATTACAATTCCCTACCTCAAAGCCCTAAAATTCGGTCCACTTAGAAAATTAGGGTTCTTCATTTTCTTATCAATTCAATCATATTAATCAATTTCTAACCATCTAATTGCAAGGAATTAAACTCAATCATCATCCTAATACCACTACTAAAATCGGTATTAACAAAAAAAAAAAATGAAGGAAAATGAAGTCTAATTGGATGGAAATGTAGAGGAGATGATTACCTTAACAATTAGTGAAAAAAGTTATAAGATTTGATGGTTGGATGATGAACTTATGAAGATTTCTTGCTCCAAGCTTTAAGGGTTGCTTCAATGGAGTTTGATAATTGAGAGAGATTGAGAGAGAGATGGCGTGGAGAGGGTGAGAGAGATGTGAGATGATGACTAAACTAATGAAATAGTTACTAACTTAGGTGTAAAGTGTTGGAAGGAAAAAGGACATTAGGTGTCCTACTTTATGTTATAAAAAGGAAATATCAAGTGTAAGAGAGAAGAGAGAGGTCGGCTATGGGGGAGGAAAAAGGAGAAAATACGCATTTTTCCGGCGCGATACGACGTTACGGAAATCGAAAGACGAAAAATGTAACTCGGCACATTATCGTAAAAATCCGATTCTACCATAAATTCCGATATATTTTACTTACTCGGAAAGTAATATTTGAAAATTAAAAACCGACAAAATCTCGGGACATCACAGTCCGAGTTTCATCCGGAAAATCATAAAAACGAACTTTCTCGGGCGAGTTCGTATCGCGATTTCGTGAATGTAAAAATCAGACGGTTTTCCAATCTAAGTTCTAGAACTAAAAAGTTATCGTACGCGATAACCCTAAATACAGTAGTCATCTAACTGACTTCCGTAATTTATTTTCGGAAACGGATTTCACCGTTAGTTTTAGAATTCAAATTCATGAATTTAGGCGTGCAAAGCCATTTTTATTATTAACTTTAAAATTTTAAGTCAGTACGAAATTTTCTGGGGTATTACACAAGGCTCATTAGTAAGTGATCCATATCCTTAACTCATTAACCAAACTCGGTTTATTTATGGATTTTCGTCTCTTATACTTTACCTAATATTTTTAGAATAATTCCAAATTAATATATATTCATCCTCATGCATTGTATAATTCATTTCCATCAAACAATCGAGCATATCATAACATTTACTAACCTAAATCGAGCCTTGTTCGTCTTTTAGGTTTTGGATTTTATTTATAGAAAAATCTAAAACAATTCATACGATTAATTAACATTATAAGGAACACTAATCTAACAATCAATCGACAAAGAAATCGAGCACGAATCAAAAGCCCCAAATCTGAAAAATTTCGATATTAATTAGGAGTTAGGGTTCTTGATTTTTCTTCATGATTTGATCCGTAGGACTCGATTCTAAACATCCTAGAACATGTATCGAACAAGAAAATCACATGCTATCAAACCCCAAAGTTTCGAAAAAAATAAAAGATGGGGAAGACAAGGTTTGTTCGGTTCAAAAGGAAAGTGAAGCTCTTACCTTTCGTCTTATGAACTCGGATTGGAATTTGATCGGTAGATGCAAGAGCTTTGTTCTTGGAGAGAGCTTGGAATGTGCTTTAATGGAGGAGAAAGGAAGAAGAAAATGAGAGAGAGGGAGAGGATGGAGGTGGCGGATGGAGGTGATGAAGAGAAGGTGATGACTCACCTATGGTGAGTCATAAAGTTATTAGAAATATCTAACAAAGGAAGGTGAGTCATTAGGGTCATGTTTGGCGAGGGAAAAATTATCGAAATAACTCGTTTCCGGCTCTTAAACGCCGTTTTAAAAGTCGAGAAATATTTTTCTAGTTAGTTACGGAATTGACGAAATCTAATTCGTCCGTTAGATTGGAAATAATTTATGTACTCGAAAAACCTAATTCATTTTTCAAAATCCGAGAAAAAGGTCGGGACGTCACAGTCCAAATTTCGTCCGGAAAATCATAAAAATTAACTTTCTTCGATGAACTCGTCTCGAAGAAAAAGTGAATGTAAATTCTGACGGAATTCGATTTCGAGTTTTCGGGCGAAAAACTTAACGGACGCGAAAACCCTAATACAGTAGTCGTTCGTTCGATTTCTAGAAATTATTTTCGGAAACGGATTTCACCGTAAATCTTAGAATTTAATTTCATGATCTTAGGTGTGCAAAGCCATAATTATTATTAACTTTAAATTTTTAATGCAGTAAAAATTTTTCGGGGTATTACAATTACCTTTTTAGTGTTGATGATTACTTTTATCCGAGATGATGATAACTTTCACAATTTACTAAAAGTATACATTGCTTCATCAAAAGTAATGTTTTCGAAACATTACTTTTGTTGATGTGTATGATTACTTTTCGTAACTTTAATGATTACTTTCACGATATATTTTGCAATTGTTTCCTTGCATCTGTTATATAGTATGCGGTACATGTGCATGTCCCTACTCATGTCATGTAGATCCCATGCACCCTTATTTTTTCCCTCTTCATTGTTTGTTTGCCTCTTCATTTTCGTTTTTTATTTGCCTCTTCATTTTTTGTTTGTCGTGTCTTCTTTGGTGAAGATTCAAGCGAGGGGAGCCGAAGGCCTCGGAGCGAGCCGAAAAATCCAAATTGTTGCCCGATGATTATCCTTATATTAATAATCGTAGCGAAGGCGGAACCGTAAAATTGGAGCCGAAGGCGGAGTTGCATGGTGTGCATGCACATGTCTCCATTCATGTGTTGTGGACACCATACACTGCTATTTTTTCCCTCTTCATTTTTTGTTTGCCTCTTCATTTTTTGTTGCCTCGTCTTCTTTGGTCAAGATTCGAGTGAGGGGAGCTGAAGGCCTGGGAGAGAGCCAAAAAATCCAAATTGTTGCCCGATGATTATCCTTATATTAGTAATCATAGCGAAGGCGGAGCAGTAAAATCAGAGCTGAAGGCGGAGTTGCATGGTGTGCATGCACATGTCCCCATTCATGTGCTGTGGACAACAGCTATTCTTTTCCTCTTCGTTTTTTGTTTGCCTCTTCGTTTTTTTTATTCCGCTTCTTCTTTGATCAAGATTTGAGCAAGGGGGACCTGAAGAATACAAATTATTGCCCCTATAATCATTTTTATATTAGTAACCTCATGAAAGGCGGGAAAAATACTTGGTCAACGGTTTTGACCTAGTTTGATCGGGATTAACATATTCTGTAGTAAGAGACTGGTCTCATAGGAGATCAACTTTAAAGTACAAGTTGTTATGTTAAAAAGTAAATATTGCCGTGATGAAATGTAATAATCTATAAGCATTACGTTTCGTAGTAACAATGTTTACTTTTTCACCGGTAATAATTACTTTAACGATAATAACTATTTAATGTTTGTACTACTATTATCTTTATATTAGAATTTGGTGAGAAACATTACAATTAGCAAATTTTGTTTAATCTTTTTTAGTTGACAGTTAATAATGGTAGTAACTTACAAAATCAATACTTTTCTATTTTTTTTAAAAAGCTTCTATCCCACATCGTTTTTTAATCAGATTTCATCCATTACAAGATCTATAAAAATACTTATAATTATATGTACTTTTTCATCAATATTGCACCACTAGTTTGACTAATTAATTAATAATTAATTAGTTGATAAAAAAAAATAGTTGTTTTATAGCCAAATTAATTTGGCCAATGATCACATTTGTCAAATAAGTAGTTTATTTTTTTAAATCTATCATCTATATAATTGTAGGTCCTACTCAATTTGCATTCAATATTCATATTTATCTTAAACACTCAGTTTATAATTTTTTTTATTTAATATCACGTGAGTTACCATAATTATTTTATATAATTTTTTGGTCCATATGGCTAATTTGTTTATTAGAGTAATTGTTATTATTTAAGTTTTTCAAATTAATGTTTTTACTATAGTTTAGTTCTATTTATGAAAAATTCAATCCCACATCGGTTTTTGAACAAAACTCTACTCTTGAAAAACCGATGTAAATTCTTGAAATCAATGTGTATTTTTGTCATAATAAAGTTGTTTTGCACAACCAATATAATTTTGATAATCAATTAGTTGGCCAAATAAATAGTTTTATTTTATTGAAAACTTTAATTTGACCAATTATTAAGTTGTCAATATTAATAGATCTATATATATTCTATTAAAATGATTGCCTAATAATGATTTCTAAGACCTCCTCAATTTATCCTTATTAAATTGGATGAGATGATTCATATTTAAATTAAAATTTAATTTTGTCAATTATTATATTGTCAATATTAAAAATTGTACTTGTATTCAAGTGTATCATAAATTCATGGTTATACTACATTATACTTAATAGTTGGACGATGTGATTCAAACTTAAACATGAACTATTTTGTTAAATTAGCCTTATTTTCTTCTTTAGTATTTTCTTTCATTGAGGTTTAATTCAACCTAATAAAGTATTTTTATGTTTATAAAAGGATTAGACATGAAAAATACTTCTTTTCCAATTAAAATAGGTTCTTATGTAATTTTTACCAAATAATAATTGGTTTTGGTCACAAAAATATAGCAACATCATATTTTATTACAAAATAATAAGATTTCGTATATAAGTTATTTTGTTCAACTTTTCTACATACACTAGATCATAATATATTATAATTTTTTCATAATATTTTATGTGAAACAAGATGATCAAAGCTAAGCATGACTAATAATATATTTGCAATCTCATGAGTACAAACTGTACAATAGAGAACAAGATTTCAAAATATTAGTTTGTGACGAGAAGATCAGACGTACACAACGTACTATTAAATCATATACGATGAAGTCTTTGACATATTATGAGGTATATTCAGCTTGTACAAAAAAAGTTTTCATTTTTTTCCATCTAAAGAAAGTGAAATAAAATCAAAGAAACACTTTTTTGATCAATTGTCAAAATATTATTAATCCAAAATAATATTAAATAATTCATGCTTACATGTTGTAAAATAATATAATAATATTAACATATATCTTGAAAGACCTGCATAAAATCAAGCCTATGATAAACATCCATTTTGTAGCAACTAAACATGTTTTTCTACCACTTATTGCCTTACTTTACCCTTTAAATGTAATTTGTTTTGGAATGATTTCATTATCTTGGATTGATTTCACGTTTGGTGGAGTTTGTGCATGTGTGTAGGTCTTTTAAGGGATGCTAAGCTGGAATAAAAGGGTCGTAGAAGAGCGAAGTCGAAGAAACGGGACGGAAAAGTGAAAAACCGAACGAAAAGGAGCAAAAATACGAAAACCGGCGCTTTGGAGTTAAAATCGGCGGTTGGCATCACAAAACTGGCGGTTCAAGGGTGAACCGCCGGCCCAACCGCCGAAAGTTACTGTATTACTTCTCAAGGCAAAAGCCGAAATCGACGGTCGGACCGGCGCCTTGGGCCCAGATCGCCGATTTCGGGCCCTAGACTGCCGATTTTGCCTTTTTCGTCCAAAAGTGGACGATTTTGCCCTTCTAGCGTTTTTAGTCTCCTCTAGCATTTTTTCCTCCCTATATATACATGGGCTCAGCCCCAAAACGTGTATCAACTACCCCTTAGCTTAGATTCTTATTCAAAAAGTTTTCAATTAGGATTCTAAACACATTTTTATAATTGTATTAGTGGATTAAGGTTGGATTTGAAGATTATTTGAAGATTTCATCATTGGATTCCTAGTTTTTCAATTATGCAATCATTTCTCCTTTGTCTTGCTTTGATTTTATTCATGTCTAGCTAAATTTCCTTGTTGGTTTTGGGGATTTATGATGATTTGATGATGGAATGATCATAGCTTGTTGATTCTCATTGCCTTCTTCTAATTAATTGTGGATTTGGTGCTTATTTTTATGTGGGAATTGTTGATCACCTTTCTTGATCATAGGGCCTTAGACATACATCATCATAACCATTATCATAACCATTATCATTATCATCATCATCACATATCATAAGGTGCATCATTACATCATGTTCATAATCATAGTCATAATCATAATCATAATCATAATAGCCAAAAGGTTCATGAAAATATAGTCAAAGTCACAAAGACAAACATAAACGTCATCAAATCAACCACATCATGCCAAAGCATATATCATAAAACATGTCTCACATGAGAAAAGCATAATCAAAATATTGTCAGTCCAAGTAACTAGTAGTGGCGGTTCTCGTCCTCGTCCTCACTGGGCTCCTCTGGGTCAACTTCTTCGTCTGTGGCAACAACTATACAGATTGCCACCTCGCAGACTAGCTCTCTAACTTTCTTCTCAAAGGTTCGGTCAGGGGATGAAACCCTACCTTAGCGGTCTTCTTGGTGCGGCTGTGGAGATAGAAGGGTCGTCGGGTCTCTAACCCAGCGAGACAAAGTTATCGCTACGAGCTCTGGAAAGTTCGCAGTTGGGTAAAAGTTGTCTCTCACATAGGTGATCTCTTTGAGTCTCGTCCACATCCAAGCACTCCACTCTATCGGTAGTCAAGTGATCAATCTCTGACAGACCTCGTAGTCAGACAATGGTCCTCCGCCAACATCTCTCCAAGCATCAAAGTAACGTGCTATGAAATGGCCAACAGTCTCGTCTTCTCTCTTAGCCCTAACCAAGAACCTCTGGACTCTCTCGTCTACGGGTACGTACATATTCGCCATCTACATAAAAAACAAAAGGGGTTCCTATCAGTACAGTGATCTTAAAAGGAAAATCTTAAAGCAGAGATAAAGCATTAAGTTTTGGGAACTAAGTTCAAGGTTCGGTTTATGTCCTCTCGGTTTTCAACTAAGAGGGTTCCGACCCTAAAGATCTCGAAAGAGGTCGCTACTCCTAACCGACAAAGGTCTTTCTAGGAATCTAGTCCCACACGCACACACGTCAGTCCACTAGTGACTGTTAACGAGTCGAGGTTTTTCATTCTCTTTTGATCAAATGCACGACGTTCTGAACATGAATTTAAATTGCTTAAAGTAAACATTCATTCACATAGTAAACACATACGAGCACATAAGGTTTTAAGAAAAAAAAAACAAACTTCATTTGAGATGACGCGGATGGGTGTGTTGGGCATTCAATCTTTGGATCGAACTGAGTTCGTGAACTTGGTTCTAGAGTTTCATTATAGCTGTTCATTGGGTTTCTTTTTTATCGAAATATTTGTTTGAAAGGATTTGTTCTTTTGAACAGAAGAATTTTAAATTCTTGTGAGTTTGATTATTGGAAAAAGTTCAAGATTCGTGCTTTGGAGTTTGAAACGTTTTAGACGTGTTGGCGAGAAATTGTTTGTCAGATCTCGAACGAGATATTAGGTACTTAAATGAAACTTATGACCACTCGAAAGGTCCTATGGGTTGGATCACTAGGAGTCGAGAAGACTCAGAATAGAATCAGATATTTGCTTGTATACGAGAAATGGAATACTTGAGTTGGAAATTATGATCACTTAGAAGGTCTTGAAAGTTCGATGGTTCTAGAAGTCTGACGACTTGGAAGAAATTAGGTTCGAGTTTCAAAGAAGAGTTGTCGTGTGTTAAGGGATAAGGTCTGATTTTTGAAAGAAAGGCTATTTTAGGAATTCCAAGGAATGTTTTTCTAGGGTACAGAGCGAATGAAACCTAGGCTCTGATACCACCTGTTACGGCCCGTTACCCAGCCTATGCGGATAACCGGACTGTCACTTGAAACCGTAAAATAAACCGTTGACTTACATAACTTAACTTTACAAGAAATGGAGATTTCAAACAAGCTTGGCTTCGAAGGGAACCAAGGGGACTTCGTCAACTTGACATTACCCTAGCTTGGTCGTCTTGGGGTCAAAGTATGAGGACTTTGACCCCGCACTGCGGAAGCGTCGATTAAGACTAACCATAATCGGATTAGTCGAGTTTGAAGAAATGTTGAGCTTTAACATACGTTCAATGGAAAAGGGATGATGATCCAAGTGATCGTCATTTGGAACATTCTTTGATGCCAACACACCTCCATCCCGATCGTTCACTCAACCTGTTTTGTAAAAGAAAAATATTTTGGGCTGAGTACTTTTGGTACTCAGTGAGGTTCGTGCCCTTTTTGAAAAACGTTTTACTGAAACATTTGAAAGATAAAGCATGCTCATTTTGTATACAAGGGCAATAACTTTAAAAGGAAAACATTTAACCCATGCATACGTAAAAATATTTTAACTCAACCTTATGCGCATCATAGCTCGCCTATCGTGTTACCTTCCCCGGTTCTTCGAGTGGGGAGCCACTCCCACTCTCTAAACCGTCATAAGTACCTGTGTGCGCACTACCTTGGGGTGTACTGGTCCCAAGGCCGATCGAAGACAATATCATCATATATGGTAAACACGAGTAGTGAGCAAAAATATTTAGCATGCATTATCACTTTTTCATGAAAGCAGTTAGGGCTTAATAACCCGAAAGTTACCTCTGTGGGGCTTATAACCCACAGTTTGAAAATAGAACCCACCTGTTGTCCTTGACGTGGATATCCTCTTGCGTCCCTACCTCTTGGTGTCTTCTACAAGACAATCTATATTCTTTAACACTTGACGCTAGGGGTCAATTAATCTATTGATATCCTAAAGGTCAACCTATTCCCGGTCTTTAACATTTGCATTTGAAAATCTATTAAGGCATTGCCTTGGGGGTTTTATAGAAATCGCATTATAGAACCTTAGTCAAGATATGCATTTTAGAAGCTTAATCAATACTTGATCTTGAAATCATGCCGTGCCATGAAATGCCATGTCATGCTTTATATAAGTGTGCATGTCACACAATTAATCATATATGATATCATACCTTACTTATATAATTAAATTCATGCACACGTGCCATATCATGTCACCATAAATTAGCATGCTTCAATAAGTACTGATGGTCTCGAAACGAGTTACTGGTGTATGGGGGGGGGGGAATACACCAGTTAGGATTTTAAAACTTAAACCTGGAAAAATACTTCAACCGAGTAAAAAGACTCAGTTGGAATCTCACAGCTGAGTAAGCAACCTCAGCTGAAAGAGTTGTGCGGTGCGGAATGTGGTGGAAAATAAACTCGTTATAACAACTCACGCTTTTATGCTTGGTTGGTCAAAAACCAAAACAGTTGAATATGCAAATATGCAGTTTGTATGCCGGTTAGTTTGGTCAGTTGAAAAATGCTATAAGTAACTGAACAAAAATAAACACAGACACACAGAATTTAACGTGGTTCGGAGATAACCCTCCTACGTCCACGGGGAGTTATGAATCCACACAACTCTGTCCAAGTTCTTCTGGACAAACTACTCAGCTTACGCGGGCTGAGCAACCGTTATGGATAAGTTTGCGGGTACTTATCAACCTTACAGTTTAGTTTACGGGTACTAAACGACCTAGCTACTCAGTTGCAGGAAGAGTAGAATCCTAAACCTTTTCAGGTGAAAAAGAAAATATGTTTCCGACTAAAAGCTCGAACGGAAGGTGAGCTGCGATCGAACTCTCTACGAACTCTCACTAAGTGATGTTCTCAAGGTTCGATCTAAAGACACAAATAAAACTATCTAACTCTAGAACCCTCAACAGGTAATGTTCTAAGAGAGTCAGTTCAGCTCGAGAAGAATATTGCTCTTTTCTTTTCGCTCTCAGATTTCTTCTCGCGTGTGTGTCTTATCTCCTCTTCGAATGAATGAGGGCCTCTATTTATAGGCGGGGAGTATCAACTAGCCGTTGGAGGAGCTGTTGATCTCTGATCGTTGAAAGCGATGGCTTGTCTCTCATCTCTGCACACTTTCCTGATATGGCATCTGAGTTTTTCTGCTTTCCATCTGAGACAGCCTTGTGTTGGACCAAATGGGGTAATGACTGAACGGTCAAACCCTCATGTGACTTCCTTTTGAAATTCAAATTCAAACCTTTCTGACAGTCAACCTCGGTTAGTCGGTTGAAAGTTTTGATCTTTATCTGAGTGGTCTTCAGCTGATGTTCTGTCTGAACCGTTGAACTCTCAGCTGACCTTGAACTTCATGTTGAGACTTCTTTATAACTTCCCCCTTCTTGAAACTTTCTCTTTATCGGATGGCATTCTATAGCTGAAGTTCCAACTGAACAGTTGGCTTGAACTCTCAGCTGTCAAAAAGCATAGCTCTCTCATCAGGCAGTCTTGTAACTGATGTTCCTCATCCGATCTTTCATCCGGGGTTGCCGTCTTCAGCTGGAGATCTGTAAAGATAAACTCTAATCATTGCTCAAACAGCGAGCCTAACAGCTAACATTAGGAACTGGCAACATCTACTCGGTTGGGGTCAGTTGGTTTTGGAATTCATCAAAACTCATACTAATAAATTTCCCAACAAGTACACTTAAGTCATTTAGCACACGTATTTAATCATATACTTAGTTAATTAATTATAATTAATTAACACATACTTAGGTAATTAATCCACTCACATAAATAATTAATCAAGAGAAAATTAATTAATTAACAACATAGAAATAATTAATTAACAATTAATTATTAATCGAGATTAATCAACTCACACATAGGTGCATGCTAATCACTGATACACAAGTAACTGAACAACTTAATTAACCTTTGAGAAATAAATTAATGATCTTAGACTATTAATTAAATTAATTAGGCAAAGGTGGCCCAAAACCCAAACACATAGGTCCAAGAAACAACATTAGTCTTATTGGGCTCAACAATCATAAACATATTTGACACATTAATAACATGTAGATTTGACTCACGCATAAATTATATTTGACTTTATAGATAATAATAAAAATAACATGAGCCCATTATCCACATTATTTTAATTTAGTCTTAGTTCAATAATAAATAATTACATAGGTTGGACCTCTTAAGGAAAATATTTTAATAGGAATGATATGATCCAAATTCATATTGAATTAATTAAATTTGGTCGATGCCCAAATTTCCTAGTCCACACGCAACAATAATTAATTTGGCCCAACAACCTTAAGTCCAATTAAATAAAAATAATTCTGGCCCAAAACTTAATAATTAGCCCAATTCAATAAATAATCAAATTAGCTTAAGAAATAAATCTATAAAATTCCAATTAAAATCCTACTTCGACATGTCATCTTAGGAAATTACTTAACACGTTATCGGGGCTCACATACGTATTTATTTAAGCATCAAAACGTTTTTAGGCATAAAAAGGCAATAAGACATTTTTCTGAAATTTTCAGTCACACTCCTAGTACCGTAAAATCCAAAATAAATAGCAAACGATTTCTAATCGCCTTGAGATTTCTACTGGGGACTCCTAACATGTTCATCTTAATCTAGGAGTTTTCACAACCCAAAAATATTAGATTTTATTAGCCCAAACGGGGCTTAGATTACAGAACAGTGAATCTGTCAAAAACGAGTTTTCGATGCAAATCAGTCCGCTCGTAAATTCATTTTAAAATCACTCATTTGGCTACTAGAGATGAGAGATACCAATTTGGAAACCTTAGGATGTCTAGTTTCAATTTCAAGAGGCAGATTTCACAGATTTTGAAAGAAAAGAAGGCTACTGCCCCAAGACATAATTCTGCGCAGATATTTGGTTCTATCATAGGTCAGATTCGAAACAACTTCACCGAGGGAGCTATACTCGTTGGATTAACTTGATTTTTGGATATATTATAGCTAACATCTTAATCTTCAACATACTAAAAGA
The DNA here is from genome assembly GCA_029490685.1 of Schizonepeta tenuifolia. Taxonomy (NCBI): domain Eukaryota; kingdom Viridiplantae; phylum Streptophyta; class Magnoliopsida; order Lamiales; family Lamiaceae; genus Schizonepeta; species Schizonepeta tenuifolia. Next base: position 76,811,205 of record CM055956.1, on the reverse strand, counting down.
TGAGATTTAAATTCGAAGCCTAACCCATCCAAATGAGCAGGTCATATCAGCATAACTTTCATAATCAACCACATTCATCACAAATTTCACAAAGTTTGCAACAAAGATTCCACCAAATCGATGCACATTCATATGACAGCCTTAGATAATGATTATAAATCACTCAAAAACATGCAAGGAAGCAAGACGAACGAATTTCCTACACCATGGCTCGAATCAAAACATCCAAATTGACATGCATTCATAGAAACGCAAAGGAAACTTCAAATCATCAACCTTTCCATCATTTAATCAAAATAAAAACGAAAATTTAGGGGCTGCCCTCTCTCGAATCCATCACCGAATTCTCTATTCGAATAGTATCATAATCGTGTTCTCAAGAAATCAACGGGGATGAGAAAATTGAGAGTGAAACAAGATCAAAACAATATACCTATCCTTTCTTTTCTTCTCCTTCTCTCGGCCCCTCTCTCTTACTCAGCGTCTCTTCTCTCTCGAGCAGCCTCTCCCTTTTCCTGGCGTGGTGACTGCCTCTTCGAGGTGGCTCCGGCGGCGGCGGCGGCAGACAGCGGCAGTAGGGTAGTGGTGGTTTGAAGGGCTGAGATAGGAGTGGTTCCTTGCCTCTATCCTCCCTCCTTGGTGTCCCTAACGGCGACGACTGCTGGTGGGAGGGGGAAGGACGATGGCGGCTGCCGGTGGGAAGGAGAGGATGGCGGCGGCTGGCGTTTTCCAGGGCTAGGGATTGGAAAACCCTAGTTTTTCTTCTCCTCTCTTTCTCGTCTCCCTCTTTCTCTCTCGACTGATCTCCCTCTCGTGTGGCTGCTACGCTTCCCTGGGCGTCTCCGGCGGCGGAAACGGCGGAACGGAAGGGAGGGGCGCCGGTTTTGGGCGGCTGTCGGTGGAGAATGGAGAAAGCCCTTGTTTCCTCTTGAAGAGTGGCTGCAGATGATTTATTGGAGAAGGGATGGTGATGGCTTGGATGATACAGAGGGGATAGAGGAGTGTGATTATGAGTTTGCAGGTGAATGATTATTCTGCAGAGGTTTTAGCGTGGAGGAGTGGTGATGGCCGCTGGTTTTAGGGAGAGAAAAGAGGTGGTTTTGATTTCTGCTATTTGAATTGGCTAACAGATAATTATGAGTGGTCCCTACTTTTCTCTCCTCCTCTCTCCCTCACGCTAATCCTCTCATTCCTCATATTTCTGTTTCTTTTTTTATTTCTTTTCACTAATCGCGATAAATTTTAATAGTCCGGCTCGTACGCAAAGTACCCCGATAAAATTTATCAAATCACTTCTAATAATTTACTTTAATTATAAATCATATAAATAATTATAAGTTATTTATTCTCTTTAAGCTCGTTTAAATACTAAATGCGACAACGTATAATTTATTTCGTACAGTCAAGCTTAACTGGTCGGCTCCACAATTACGCGACAGTTAATTCATAGATAAATCACATCAGTAATTTATTATCATCTAGAATGCAACACGTAGGATGCAATGCAGTGGATGCAGAAATTCATGCTCGTGGTCGATTTGAAAATATGATAATTGAAATTATTCGGAAACGAATTTAGATTTTATTTTTCAATAAAATCCCCTTTTAACTTTACAAATAAAGTCTTCATGTTTTTTAAATTAAAGAATTTATTTTCCTTTAGAAATCTCCGAGAATAAGGACCTATTTTAAAAAGTTTTAATTTATTCGTATTTTTCATAGACCGGTTTTAGCGGGGTGTTATAGCTTGTTTACTTTGATCTTATGTTTAAGTGTTTGAATGAATCATCAATCATGTTGTTCGAAGAGCTTGAATAGTAGGAAGACGCATGAATTTTGTTTTCAATATAAATTCGAGCCAATTGTCCTTGTGGATACGATATCCGATCTCTAATACTACAATTGCCCGTTCAAAGTGCGGTTTAATTTGCTAAGTATTTTTAGCGATCACCCTACTAAAATGAACACTATAACACGTGATCTTAGCAATGAGCATTAAGAGTATAGGAAAAATGCTAACAACTAACTAGGCCATAATAAAAAATAATATTACTCTCATATAGATAATATTATATTATTTTAATGATTACATATTTCTAAATTAAAACATAATATAATTAACCGTCAATTTTCGACTGGTTGCATACTAGTTTTTATTAATCTTATACTCGGGACGCTTTGTTTGGTCGATGAAATCCCCCCCTTCAATGGCGGTAGGCTGGGTAACACGCGATGCTTAGATTTGGTCGATTTTGATGGCGGCATCGTGTTAAATTTTAGATGATGAGTAGAGGGATATTAGAGTATTTCTCTCCTTTGCTCTTACGTTTTTTCACACAAATAGAGAATGCTCAAATCGTTTAAGTGGTAATGCATAAATATACCCAGATTCATTTTGGCAAAATTTAAAATGCCCACATCAACATGTAACAATGAATTTTACTCACATTTGACTTTTCCGATTATTTTATGAGGTTTTGTCATTCACTTTATATCACATCTCTTACATGTATAAGAGATGTGATATTAAGTAGATGATAAGTATGGTATTGTGTGTAATCAGCCATGACTGAGGAATATTTTTGTGATTATTTGACAATTATTATGTCGTAATAATATTTCTAATTATTTTAATGAATCGTATAGGGATTAAGTAGCGTACAGTATTCACTCGAAAAATAATGAATCGTCATTAAAGTAACCTAAATGATGATTTCGCTTGGTTATAATGAAATCCCGCTTGACACGCGTCAAATCTCGCTCGACATAGACATATCCCGCTCGAGTTGGATTTACTTTATCATGAGTTTACCGAGCGGAATTTCATATACTTAACATGTATAACTTATTCATACGCTCAAACAACAATATTTCGCCCGGTAAGGCTATATCCCACTCAAGCGGGATTTAGAGTACAGTACACTACTTCGAGCGGGATTTAATATAATTAACATGTATAAATTAATCGAGCGGGTTTATGGGCCGACTGTCAATGTTTCTTTTTTCGGTTTTTTCAACGTGTAGAAGTTAGGGAGATTTGACAAAAAGGTAGTGATGTTTAACATTTGGTGGGTCCATGAATAAAAAACATTAATTTTAAAAGAGGTGAGTATTTTTAATTTTGCACATCTCAATATGGGTATAATAAATTTTATCTCTTTAATTTGTTATTTTTAACAACTCCCTTAAAGAGAATTAACGAAAGGCATAGTAATATAAAATTTTGATAGTTTGGATTCTTTTAATGTAATAGTGAAAATATAAATTAATTTGGTGTAAACAAAGCATAGTTTGAGTTATCTTGGTGTATTTGGCCTTTTATGGAGCGTTTACTAAGCAGGATAAGGTGGATAGATAAAAATAATGAGTATTGATATTTGGACAACAGTTGTCCGGACAATGGTGGTATTTTCGTAATTAAATACCTTTTCAATTTTTTTTAATAATTAAATAATTAGTGTTTTGTCTATAACACCCTTTTTCACTTAGTTGTATGCTAATTTCTAATATTAATTAAAATAAATTAATATCATGCACAAAATTTTGAAGAGACATATTTTGAAATAGTCATAATGATCATTAAAATATAAATTTTGGCCCACCTTCTTCAAAAATATAAATTTTGGCCATTTTTTTCAATTTGGGACGAAAATACCCTTAATGAAATGCGGAGCGGGTCGGGTTTGACGCGGGCGGGCGCGGGTCGGGTCGGGCGGGTATGAGGCATTTGATACTTTTGGTACAAATTTAGTCTTATTAGTACCAATTGTTCTAGTACATCTGGTACGAATTTAGCCTTATTAGTACCAATTGTTCCAGATTTGGTACAACTGGGACGAATTGTCAAATTAGTTCCAGATGTTCCAAGTTATGATATGGTACTCTTGGGACGAACATTCCAATTATTTCAAGTTATACTACTCCGATTTTGCGGCTTCGCCTTCGGCTCCGATTATACGGCTCCACCTTCGCTCCGATTACTAATATAAGGATAATCGTCGGGCAACAATTTAGATTTTTTCGGCTCGCTCCGAGGCCTTCGGCTCCCCTCGCTCGAATCTTGACCAAAGAAGAAGCGGCAAACAAAAAAACGAAGAGGCAAACAAAAATTTGGAAATTAAAAAAAAAATTGAAAAATAAAAAAAAAAACAGAAAAAAGGAAAAAAATCTGGAAAATAAAAAAAAACAGAAAAAAAGAAAAAGAAATCTGGAAAATAAGAAGAAAAAAATCTGAAAAATAAAAAATAAAAAAGAAAAAAATTCTGGAAAATAAGAAAAAAAAACAGAAAAAGAAAAGGAAAAAAAAAACTGGAAAATAAAAAAAAACAGTAAAAAAAGAAAAAAAATTGAAAAGAAAATTAAGTGTCAATAAAATGGATTAAAGAGTGATGGATCATAAATAAAAAAGGGAAAGGGGTATTTAGGTCCTAAGTTCAAAAAAATGGCTATAATTTATATTTATGAAGAGGGTGGGCCATAATTTATATTTCAATACTCATATTGGCTATATCACATGATATTCTCAATTTTGAAAATTCAAAATATTAATTAAATTTAAAGATTAATATATAATTAGGTGGGATAGGATTTTATAGACAAAACACTAATTATATTAATTATTAAAAAAACTGAAAGATTATTTAATTATGAATTTACAGCATTGTCATTTGTCCGGACAACTGTTGTCCAAATATCTTTATTCAAAAATAATATAGGCTAATCAAACGTTTACTTTTAGGGTGTGTTCACTTGAAAGTATAAATTTATACCTCTATTTAGAGGTAAATGGAGATAAATAAAAATCTCACCCTTTAAATCATTCCTTCTTTTTTAAATCTTTCCTTTTCACCACCACAATGAGGGATAATATTATCACCCCTCCTTGTGGTGGTGGAAAATGAGAGATGTGATAATATTATACCTCCTTGTGGTAGTAATTTATACTTTCAAGTGAACACACCCTTAAAAATTAAATTCAAGGATATTCATAGCACATAATTATTATTTATATTTAGAACTACACGTATAGGATTGAAGTAATCATAAGATTAAAATAGTCAATTCTATCCTATTTAGTAAACGCAGAATTCAATTTTACTGTGCGGTCAACCATACTAAACTAATTGTGAAATTGAATTTTTGATTGATTATTCGAATATACATTAGTGCTACCTACCAAAAAAGGCCCCACATATATTGAATCTTCAGAAATTAAGCAGTGATTAAACCCTAACTAATGAAGGAATCTTTACTTATTTAGGAGACCGGGCGAGATACACGGTCTAGATCATCCCATATGTTGAATTAAACGTACACTTCCGTCTCTGCTAGTCAGCCTACATTTCTAACCGCTGCCTCCCCCCCCCCCTCTCTCTCTCTCTCTCTCTATCTTTGCGCCTCCTTTACAGAGAACACGCCCCGGGAAGCACACACTCATATTCTATAGAGAAAGCGAAGTAGCAGACAGCAAGCAAACACCCACAACAATGTGTGGAATCCTAGCTGTGCTTGGCGTCGTCGACAACTCTCAGGCGAAACGCTCGAGGATTATTGAACTGTCGAGAAGGTATAGTTTTTATTTTTTTAAACTGTCTATTTGTATGGATTAGGCGGGGATGGATAGGTCTCATTGCATCGTGCTATTTCGACGATTGAATTATTTATTATGTAAATAAGTTTATGTTTAATTTGAGTTTCCTTCATTTAATTCTCTGGTTGATTGATTGTATCTTCGCTCCGCCGGAACCTTGTTGTTGTGCTACAGAACATTAGATTTTAAGAAGTGAATGCAATGTCCATAAGTAGCTTCTTTCTGTTTACATATCTTTTTTTTTTTTTTTTTTGAAGATATTGCTTACAGATTAAATGGTAAATGAATTCTCTCTACAGAGCTGATCAGTTGATTTACTGCTTAATCTACGGGTTAAAATATTCAGATTCTGTTTTTCTTTGTGATGAACATGGATTACAGAACACACGGTTTAATACAAAATGATCATTCATGTATTGGTGTCGGATCGTGGCTGATAAAATGTGAGCTCATCAGCTACATATTTTAATACTTTAGCCAGTCTCTTATGCCTTGTGATAATTTCACAAATTGAACATGTGATTGTTCTCAGAATTCAGATGCACATGCATACAATTGTTTGCATAATTTTTCTACAAAATTGGTGATGATGGCACAATATAGCTGGTTTCAGTTATGTGTCTCTATTACGATGAGTTATTTTGCTTGTCTATGTGATCAACTTTATCTTGTGAAGTATCATGTCCTGTGAAAGTTCTGCCTCAGAATTTGTATGCATGTCTATACGATTGTTTACATCATATTTTAACAAATTAGCAATGATGTTACATTATGGTTGGTTTCAGTTTTATGTCTCTCTTAAGTCTTAAGATGAATTATTCTTGTCTAGGTGATCAACTTTACCGTGCTAAGAAATATCATGCCTTGTGAAAATTCTTGAATTGAACATAATTGATCACTTTCCCGTGCAAACATTGAAGACATAATACTTGTTTTCGTCATTGCTTGACAAAATTTCCACTCGCTCTTCAATCTTATGAGTTCCAGTTTATTTTAAAGAAACTGTTTATCACTCTCTCTTTAAATAATTGTCTTGCATGACCATGACAAGCAAGTCAAGTTAGTTCCTAAATTCACCTTTGTCAGTCTCATAATTTCACCATTAAAGAGTTGACTGTCATCCCGAAGAACTGTTCAAAAACAGTCAATTCGATTCATTTCTCGAGCAGTCATCTATGAGGATCTTTTATTTTGATTTGTACACTTTAGGTTGCGACACAGAGGCCCTGATTGGAGTGGATTGCACCATCATGGGGATTGTTATCTTGCTCATCAACGTTTAGCCATTGTGGATCCTGCCTCCGGGGATCAACCGTTATACAATAAAGACAAAACAGTTGTTGTGGCGGTAGGTGAATAATTTTATAGAATCATTCCTAGTAGCTGCTTACCAAACATTTCAGTTGTTTAATCCGCTCACCTTCTCCTTGTTAGCAGAAGCCTTAGTACATATAGTTCATTCCTGTAGTTCATATAAATGAAAAACCAGCAAAATGCATTTAGTACATATATATTGTCTCACGGTGTACTGGGGAGGATTGTCGTCAAATTATATTCTTTCTTAGAGAAGCTTAAGAAAAATGTTGATTTTCTTATTCCATTTTAGATAAAATCTCTAAAACTCAATGTTAACTGAATAAAGAAAAGAGAACAGTGTTTCTGATGCTCTTGTTAAAAGGTGTAATTTTAATATATATTTTTCCACTGTCAATAAAAAGGCTGGATCCTAATTTGGCTGTGTTCATCACACTCGTGTAGAAAGTACAATAAGTCAACCACCTCATCTCGTTTCTTTATATCCAGTGGAGATATCTAATGGTGTAAGGATGCGCATAGAGTACTCTGTAAATGGGCATGGCATGAAAGATTTTGAAGCATTGAAATTTATATCGACTTTATATCAATGTTTGTGGGCTTCTCATGTTCCAACTCCGTACCGCTCTTCTTGTTTGCTGATGGATCTCCGATCATAGTTCTGTTGCAACCAAAGTATGCCGCTATAAAAGCATAATTAAAAGTTGTTTTATGTTACTGGTGAAACCCATATGTTTGATTGTACTGATGGAACTCAAGTGTAGCTCTTAGCTCCTAGATTTGAATTTTCGCAGGGGTGGTTTTAACATGTAGGACTTTCTCCATATTTCTCCTTTTGCTTTTAGGTTAATGGAGAAATATACAACCACAAAGAACTAAGGGAGAAACTAGAGTCTCATGAGTTCAGAACTGGAAGTGATTGCGAAGTTATAGCCCATTTAGTAAGTACCTATACTTTGTACCGTCCTATATGTTTACAATTGTTTCATAAAATATATACTGCATGTTCCCCCTGGAATTTCTGAATTAGAACATTTTACCATCATATAAAGTGAAATTTGTTTCACACTAGGTATTCTTTCCATGTATTTTTCTGACATATCTCACTCTAAATCCAGTATGAAGAACATGGAGAGGAGTTTGTGAATATGTTAGATGGAATGTTTTCCTTTGTGCTTCTTGACACCCGTGATAATAGTTTCATTGCTGCTCGGGATGCCATTGGTATTACACCCCTCTATATTGGCTGGGGTCTTGATGGTACGTGGCTTTTCACTTATATTGATTGTTGATGACATGTCAAACGCACAAGAGTATTCTGGTAGAATTTGAAACTTTAATAGGTGTTCTGTGATTAGATGCTTACTAGAGTTGAAAGTAAAAAACCCGCCCTTTCCCTTTTCTTGCATCTCTGTGGCTTCTCTGAGTTTAAACGCTTAATATTATGCAGGATCCACTTGGTTTGCTTCAGAAATGAAAGCTTTAAGTGATGATTGTGAGCGGTTCATGTCTTTTCTTCCTGGACACATCTACTCAAGCAAAACTGGTACGTATTTTGGAAGTTATAGTGTATGGATGCAATCAAGCTGATGGCATATCCAAATTTTCTATAATTGTGTCATAGTTTTTTTCAGTGTTGGCCGTGCAAACAGGCTTCAATCGAGATAATTTAGTAGTCACCTTATCGCTGGTCAAACGTAGGAAGATTTTAAGATCCTTCCTGTTATTGTAATACTTGTCGTAAAACTAGAATGAAATTGTCATTTAGTTTGGAGTACTGATTAGTGTGGGTATCATGAAATCATATCCATCCATCCCGTTTACCTTGATATTTACTAGTGAAAAATTCAGTCCTTCATTAGTGGGAGTGAGCTGAGATTTATCTACGATTTTAATATGTTTAAGTGTTGGGCACTTCAAAGATCGCACTGCTAGCAGATTCACTTAGACAATGAAATGATGGTTGCAGGAGAGCTTAGGAGATGGTACAACCCACTGTGGTACTCAGAAACCGTACCTTCAGGACCTTATGATGCCCTTGTACTGCGAAGGGCCTTTGAGAAGGTAGTTTGATCAATTTTTTCTCAGGAGTGGATTATTGATGTTCTTCTTGAACTGTGAAATGCTTCCTTATACTGCACATGCATAGGGCCTTATTGTAATATTTCATTTTCCTTCTTGAGAAGGTTCATTTGATCCATATTTTTGTAATTATAATTAGTGGCATTTTCTTGAATTAATGATGGGGTTTGACTGATCATTTCCTTGTCCATATCTTAGCTCTAATTTACCCGATCTCTTCCTCTCTTCTTTCCCTAATATTGTATTCCAGCCCATCCCTTTCCATTTGTTGAAGCCCTATCTCTCTACTCATGCTGTGTAAGTGATATCTTAACATAGAACTTTGATGCAAATCTGAGGATCTTATCCTTGGAACATTTATCTGGCACATTTTATTGGCTTAGGATGTATCTTCAAAAGCCTGATCTGACACTTATGGTAGTGAAGCACATATGAAATCCTTTTAGACAGGAGTTATGAATTTCAGTCATTGCAGGTTCTTGATGCATGCTTTCCTTTGGGAGTTGGTTGTCTATTTGTTTTTTTTGTAAATGAAAAAAAAAATATTAATGCTTTTGCTATTGCAGGCTGTTATCAAGAGACTTATGACGGATGTACCATTTGGTGTACTTCTGTCCGGTGGACTTGATTCATCCCTTGTTGCTTCGGTTGCTTCCCGCTATTTGGCAGATTCAGCAGCTGCACAGTGGGGGTCACAATTACATACATTTTGTGTTGGATTAAAGGTGATAACAATCTCTCATGCTCATCTTTCACTTTGCTTGCGTTATCATTCAATTTGTTACTATGTGAATCATAAGCTGTTATCATTCTATTTCGAATTTGTCGAATAGAAGATTTAGTTTTGATTTGTGTTTTACTCTTGTTTTACAATATTTGTTGGTATGGAAAATAATGATGGGAATCTATGATATTATGAGTTGGTCAAAGTATAAAAATGACTTTTTAATACTCTGAGCTCAAACACTGATTCTATTATTTATGTTCCATTCAAGTTAATCCTTATTTCTTTCTGTGGATGGTTTGTGACAAGCATCAATATCTTTAAACAGGGTTCTCCTGATTTGAAAGCTGCCAGAGAAGTGGCAGATTACATTGGTACTCGTCACCATGAGTTCCACTTTACAGTGCAGGTAATATTTTCTCCTATGCATGGAATTACGTACAGCTTATTGTTTTTTTCTCAGACTCGAATAATTCTTATTTCCATTCTTTTAATTGCCAAATTAGGATGGAATAGATGCACTCGAGGAGGTCATATATCATACTGAGACCTATGATGTAACTACGATCAGGGCCAGCACACCAATGTTTCTTATGTCTCGAAAAATCAAATCTCTGGGAGTAAAAATGGTACTTTCTGGTGAAGGCGCTGATGAAATTTTTGGAGGTTATCTATATTTTCACAAGGCACCCAACAAGGAGGAGTTTCACCAGGAAACATGTAGAAAGGTATTGGACAGGCATATGATTCATGGTTATGTACAAGTAAAATGTTTTTGGAGTTTCTCGATTACGTGTTGCTTCACACTCCTAGGAAAAACTATGAATGTCTGCTTTAATATGCAGATCAAAGCTCTTCATCTTTACGACTGTTTGAGAGCTAATAAATCAACTTCTGCATGGGGTGTTGAAGCTCGTGTTCCCTTCTTAGACAAGGAATTTATCAACGTGGCAATGGGTATTGATCCAGAATATAAAATGGTGAGTTGGGATCTTGTGATCTCTTTGCTTCTTCCCTGGCCTAAGTCATATGATTTCTATGAAAATGTTCATTATGCTGTGCTATATGTCATAGAAATCAGCTAATCCCTTGACTATATATGTTCACGAGAGAGAGAAAGCTTCTTCTAGTTACAAGTTTGTGACCGTCACCCTAACAAAGCTCAAAATGTGAGAAATGATTAATCTAGAAATAATTACCCATATCTGTTTTCCCTCTTTATCCTAGCATGTAAACAGTAATAAACGTGTTTACTAAACAATATGAAAGGGAATAGGAAGATATGGTGATGGACAAGATGTGGCAGTGGACCTTCACTTTCCTATTGAATGGATAGATGTTGGGATTTTTATAGAATTACCGATGGTAAAATATTATGAAGCTAATATGCAAAATCTATTTATAACAATTTATCTGCTTAATCTATGTGCCTAAATTTTTTGCTCTTACTATTTGACAGATAAAACCTGGAAGAATTGAGAAATGGATTCTGCGCAATGCATTTGATGATGAGCAGACTCCATATCTGCCAAAGGTTTGCAGCTTTCCTTTTAATAACACCGGAGAAAACATTCTGACACATAGTGATAAGAAGCTAAAAATTCATTTTATGTGTTGGTCTCAGCACATTTTATACAGGCAGAAAGAACAGTTCAGTGATGGAGTTGGATACAGTTGGATTGATGGTCTGAAAGAGCACGCTGAGCAACAGGTAAAACCGCCTCCCTGTAGTGAAAATTAAAGGATCGTCATCTATCCCTTGTATGCAGTTTTCATTAAGAAATATTGTGATCAATAGGTGACGGACGCGATGCTAGCCAAAGCAAGTTTCGTCTACCCTGAGAATACTCCAACAACAAAAGAGGCATACCACTACAGGACTATTTTTGAGCGCTTCTTCCCTAAGGTGAAAAGCTGACTAGCTCATCCACATTAAGTCGTTCCTTCTCTTTAAGGTTTGCTAAGTGTGTGTTGTTTTGTGTGTGAAACAGAGCTCTGCGAGGGCTACTGTCCCCGGGGGTCCGAGTGTGGCGTGCAGTACTGCAAAGGCTGTAGAATGGGATGCAGCATGGTCCAAGAATCTAGACCCCTCTGGTCGAGCAGCCCTCGGTGTCCACGTTGCTGCATATGAAGGCGGAAACGCACCTCCTGCTGAGGCTCCTCTTGCTAACGGCACTTCTTCGGAGTAGTTCCATTCTACTTGTGGACCTTTTCTTGTGTTAGGGTGAAGCCTTACCATCTCTAAAACTTTGTGCTCTAGACTCATCTTTCTTATTTTGTTTTTTTAACTTTTCTGTTTACCAAAATAAGCTTGAGAAGTAACTGTGTTTTATTATTTTATTATCCAAATGCGTGCGTGTCTGACAAAGTCAATCCTAAATAGAAATAGAAATGAGTGAATATTTCCGTCTAGATGAGAGTATTACATTTAACTAAAAATTATCAATCCTTTATTACCAAAAAATATATATATATATATATATATCCATCCTAGTATAATAATCCATTATATTCGTGTATTTTGTAATGAATGTTTCTGACAATGTGATTTGTAAATTTATAATTTATGTATTACGAGAACAATTAATAAGTATTAATTGTGTAATGATGAAAACTAAAGTAATTCATAATTTGAACATTAGAACCATATATATTATTGTATAAGATATAATAATACTATTTATTTACCATGTTATGCATACGGTGTTTTTCAATACATTAATTTGTATATTTTAAAGTATTAAATATATATTACATGAATTTATTATATTGATTGCATGTTTGAATAAACCTAAGTATTCTACTCCCTTCCCCCAAATCAATAGGCTCACTTAAAAAAAGAAAGGCTCACTTTTAAAAAGTTGCTATTTCATCTCTTTTTACTTGGTTTGACATAAGTTCATCCAAAAAAAAAACTACTTTCTCTTTCAAGCTTTACCATAAATAACTCATTTCTTTGACACAATCTTGCGAAATGAGTTCAACAAACCACACTCATCTAACAAACGTGTTACATTGAGGAAAAAAAGAAAAGAAAAAAGATAATGAGTATAGTGACTAAACTTTGGAAAATCCGCAGGCCATGAACGCCTTAGGTGCGATCTAATGAATAGATAATCTGCTTCGGATGCATGTCGAATGCCATAACGTTGTAGCCAGGTATTGCGGAATGAGTCGTCACACACCACGCTCATGCTCATCTACGTATATTGTCATTTAATTAGTGTGTTGATTTTTAGTATTTCGTCCAAACTCTTAGGTTGTGATTGGTATGATGGAATTGAGGGTGGAATAAAATGGTCATTCTTACCTCCATTCCATTCCTTTGCTTGGTATGTTTTACGAGGATGAATCGTCATTCCATCCGGAACGGTCATTCCATTCCACAAGGATTTAGCCATTCCTTTATCAAACCATGGTATTAGTCATTCCTAATACTCTTATTTTTATAATTTGATTATTTTACCCTCATATATTTTATAATTTTGTCAAAAAGTCAAGGAATTATTTCCATCAATTCTAATTTATATACACACTGCACACACACACTGCACACATATACACACACTTCACACACACACACACACACACACACACACACACACTGCACACTCACACACTACATATACACACACTGCACACACACACATTCACACACTACACATATACATGCATATACACACAACACAAACACACACACACACACACACACATACACACAATGCATAAACAAATATCTATTCTATTTCTTTACTTATTTTCAATGCATACCAAGCATATGAATCAACTTACTCATTCCATTCCATTCCTAGCTTCATTTTATTCCTACCTCATTCCATTCCATCATACTAATCACCTCCTAAGGTAGTGATTGATATGATGGAATGGAATGATCAAAGTTACCTCCATTTCATTCCTTTGATTGATATGTTTTACAATTAGGAATCGTCATTCCATCCGAAATGGTTATTCCATTCTCCAAGGGATTAGTCATTCCTTACTCAAACCATGGTATTAGTTATTCCTAATGCTCCTATTTTTATATTTTGACTATTCTATCCTCATATATTTTACAATTTGTCAATTTTATCCAAAAAAAATCAATGAATTATTCCATCAATTACAACTTATATACGCACACTGCACACACACATATACACAATATGTGCACGCTGCACGTGCGCGCGCGCGCGCGCGCACACACACACACACACACAAAACACACTACACATACACACATTTATATACACACACTGCACACGCACTACACACACATATATATACACACACTGAACACACAGGGGCGGATCCATGATCTAGTTATAGGGTGGGCTGAAAAATAATTATTTTTGCCACATTAAATTTATATACATATCAAAATAGTTTGATAGTTCGATCATGAGGGTGGGCTACCTTCTTTATAATGTTTCTTAAAAAAGATGATATAAGTCCCTTTCCTTTCTTTGGAATACGATGGAGCTCCATTTAAATGATTTGAGTACTCCAGCCAAAAATCAAGAGGATTTTAAATAAAAGATGAAAAAGTAAAAATATTCTTATTCTAAAAAGTAGAAAAATAAAAAATCCTACTCCTCTGTCCATATGTAGATAAAGGTCAATTACAAAATATAAATATTAACTGCGTTAAAAATTCCATGAAAAAGAAATGAGTTAAAATATCGCTCAAATGATTCATCGAATAATCATTTGGTGGATAATACTAAGGAATCTTAAAAAAATATTAAGAATTAAAAGCACATATTCAACCTTTATATAGAAACATACAAATTTCTTAGTATTAGTTTTAGTGACTTTCTTGATGACAAATTAAAAATTTGATTGACAATAAACTATTCTCTCCTCCTACTTCTTCAACTTTCCTTAGTCACTTCTCAAACAAAAAAGAAAAAAAAAATATTCTTCTCTATGTCATCAATTTCATCTACCTCTTTGCTTCAATTATTCTCTATTTATTCAATTCTACTACGTTTATTTCAGGTTTCATTAAAGTAAAACTTAATAAAATTAAACTCAAGTTTGTTAATTTTGTTAAATGATTTGATTTCTTGGCTGGCGTTTCACAGGCATAAAAGAATAGCTTTATTTTAATTTTTTGATTATGTTGGGCTGTGCTAATTTTGGATTGGGCCTAATATTAGTACTTAGACAATAAAGAAAGCATTGGGTTTGCACTGGTCTCCAGCCCAGTGCAGCCAATACATAGATCCGCCCCTAACACACACTACACATATATATATACACACACTGGAGACACACATACACACATACACACATATACACAATACATTAAAGAATATCGATTTCATTCCTATATTTATTTTTTGTGCAAATCAAGCATAGGAATCAACTTATCCATTCCATTCTATTTCTAGCTTCATTCCATTCCTAACCTCATTTTATTTCCATCTCGTTCCATTCCATCATATCAATCACTTAAATTAATTAATTTGTCGTGGATACAAAATTGAATACTAGCGGTTAAAATTCATAAGAGCGTAGAAACTGACATCTGGACTCCATGGCCCAATGGATAAGGCGCTGGTCTACGAAACCAGAGATTCTGGGTTCGATCCCCAGTGGAGTCGCGTTTCTGTTTCAATTAAATTTTACATAAAACTATGAAAAGTTGATTTTTTAAAAATTAAAAATTGGTGTAATACTACTAGTTTCCTTTTGTCCCAACTTTTAAACAGTAATGTGTATCAAAATTATACTTTTAGTATAAAATTGGTCATAAAATGAATCCAAATATTTTATGCATAATTTATTTCTTATGTTGTAAGAACACTCAACTTGTATTTTTGACGCACATTGATAAAGCCTCTCCCAAGTGCAATGCATATCAGACATGTATTGCAAATTTATTTATTTTTCATTTGAGAAGTGTGGAACAAATTAAGACCAACCCTAAACCCACTTGAAATTATAGTAAGTTCAACCTGAGTCATGTAAGGGATTTTCTTACTATGTGTGCGCGCGCGCGCTATTTTACTGTAATTATAACAAAATAAAACGACTAAATATGATGTGTAATTGCAGAATCCCAACTGCACCTTTGTGAACATTTAATTCATGGCATAATTGCGAAATAAAGGTAGCTGGAGTTACAAATTCTCTGCGGAAATAAATGTCACTTAACTCCCTATTAAGATCTCGGACTCTCTCCTTTTGTATTTCTTTTATGTTTTTTTTATTATTATTATTATAAATTATACCCAATATGATCGTAATGTTCCAAGTAATAATTTTATGAATTTTATATATTAAGAAAAACTAGTGTCATCAAATTATATATATTGCCTTAATTCCAACATATATTATATATCATTATTCCAAGAATTTTCGTACTTTCTAATTTCTAAATGTACTCTATATTTATAACATCTTTTTACAAATACTTTCGTGATATTAATTTGCTATAGCTTGCATTTGCTTTTGCACACATACACATGTGGAAAGAGTGCAATGTGATAGGTTCAATCCGCATTTGGAAGGCGTGGTTTACCTGCTTTGTGTGGTTTACAGGCTACTGCACAAGCACGAGAGTTTATCCAGTGCGCATCAAAAGTAGCGGCTGCGGGTTCCCACGAATGAAAAAAAAAAAAAAAAAAAAAAAAGTGCAATGTGATATTCTACAAAATATAGGAAATTAATGTACCTTTGAAATTAAGAAATCCTATATAGGTAATCCACTACGAGATTAATCACTTTACAGAAAAAAGAAATATTCGAGTTAAAATATTGAATTGTAACAGAAAATGGGAGAATCGCGTTTGCAGCTGTCACTGAGTGCATTGCATGATCTATCGAAAACGAGGATTTGATGACTGTTTTCTTTTGCTATCTTTTTCTCATAATAACGCCAATTACATGTTGGTTTCAGCGTTATAAATATCGTCACTTCGTCGCACACACTACTGCGTCTTCTGTTTGAGAGAGAGAGAGAGAGAGAGAGAGAGAGAGAGCAATGGCAACTCTCAAAGTCCCTGTAAATGTTCCCGCCCCAGAAGAGGACTCCGAGCAGCTCAGAAAAGCTTTTGTTGGTATCTACAAATCTCTTCCTTCTTCTTTTTGTTTCTTGATTAGATCTGTACTAATTAAATAGTCTAGATTAATCTTCTATTTGTGGAATTTTGATTAAACTCACGTCTGATTGATATGATGAAAGTTTTTTTTTTTTTTTTTTCTTTTCGAGGGAATTATATGATGAAAAATGTTATATTATTTCAAGGGGTCTGACCACTGATGAATGATTCTTAAATTAATTATTTGAATTGTGCAGCATTTGTGGTAATGAACTTATATCTGAGCAAAATTATGTAAGATGATGATCATGTCATATAATCTTTCATCAGCGATTAATTATTACATATTCTTGAATTGTTGGTCAGGTGTTTGTTTGATCCCTCTTTGATTGAGAGTTCTTTAAGCAATGATCATTATTTAAGAATGTCATTTCTCCAAATTGTGAGCATTTATAAAAAAAGGTCTATATATTGAATTGTTACACAGAGAATGCTGATAGTCTGAAGATTTAATTCTCCTACTTTATTCAAATTAGGTGCCAATTCTATGTTGCAAGTATATGGGCAATTTCTTCCTACATTGTGATTTTTGTTTATCGAAAATAGAGTTGGGGCTTATTGATGCAATGTTGGAGACAGAAAGGATGAAAGAAGAAAATAGCCTAAAACTAAAATCAAATATTTTGATGCTTGTGTTGTAGGATTGGGGACAGATGAGCAGATGATAATCAAGATTCTGGCTCACAGAAATGCCGGGCAGCGAAAACTCATTCGCGAAGCATATGCTGCAGCTTATGAAGAAGATCTTCTCAAAGACTTGGAGAAGGAACTTTCTGGTGATTTTCTGGTTAGTACTTTACTTTTTTTGCTCAATCAAATCTTCTTTAACTGATAATTGGCTCTGTATCTGTTGAGATATGTTTCTAATGATTTTTGGTTCAGATGAGTGAATCTACAGAACTTAGCAGCAATCAGATTTGGCTGCAAATGATAGTTTTATACATTATATAGGAGGCATGATGTCTGTTTTGGTTGATTAATTACTCTGGACTTGTTCGTTTACTAATATGTGTGCATACGCGTACCAGCGTGCACTAGCTGTATGGATAGTGGATCCAGCTGAGAGAGATGCCCGATTAGCTAACGAGGCTACGAAGATGCTCACCTTTAGCCATTCTGTTCTCATGGAAATTGGGTGCACCAGATCTTCATATCACCTCTTTAATGTCAGGCAGACTTATCATCTTCTTTACAAGAAATCGCTCGAAGAAGATGTTGCACATCACACTACTGGCAACTTCCGCAAAGTAAGTCTATAGTAATTCATTTGTGTTAGTTCTTCAATATATAACTGAATTTGGTTCTAGGTTCACTCAATTTGAAATTTTGAATTAAGAGGAAAGGGTTGTTAAAGGAGGAGTCTGATTCTTTGTTTTTGTTTGAAATTAATGATGTTTCCAAACAGCTTCTGGTTCCGCTTGTAAGTGCCTTTCGATATGAAGGAGACGAGACGAACATGACATTGGCAAAATCGGAAGCTAAGATACTACACGGGAAGATATGTGAAAAGGCATATGGTGATGATGAGATAATCCGGATTTTGACAACAAGAAGCAAAGCACAGCTCAATGCAACACTAAACCACTACAATGATGAGTTTGGAAATGCCATCACTAAGGTACAATCTAGTCTCGTTGTTTGTTCAGCAAGGCTCGTTACTAAGAAATTAAACCGCGCCTTATATCCAGTTGTCACGCATCAAATTAAATGTTAGCCTCTTCACATTGTATGATGAAGCTAAGTAGTAGTATATAATTGATATATATGTGAATATGAATTTTGAGCAGGATTTGAAATCGGACCCGAATGATGAGTTCTTGAATTTCCTGAGAGCAACGATCAAATGCTTGACCTCTCCAGAGAGGTATTATGAGAAGACAATTCGGGTTGCTATAAAGGGAGCTGGCACGGACGAAAAGGCTCTGACTCGAGTCATAGTGACTCAAGCTGAGGGTAACATGCAACGGATCAAAGAAGAATACCTCAAACGTAACAGCATTGCTCTGGAACAGGCCATTGCTGGAGATACCTCTGGGGACTACAAGAAAGTCCTCCTCGCCTTGATCGGAGACGAAGAAGGTTGTACCGTCTGAGAATTAATTAATGGAATGCAGTGAGTGTGTGTATTTGTTCTGGCTTAGATATGGCTTGTGTGTTTTTATGTCTCTTTAATTCAAGGATTTGATTTGACTGATGGTTTTTGGTTGATTTTTATTGTTCATGTTGGTGAGTTTGTTTATGCAAGTATTTCCTGAAGTGAAAGTGAAGTTTGAATTGAATTTTTTATGTTAAGGTTTTGAGACAAGTCATATATTCTACACTTCCAGTTCCACACCATCATTTATGCAATTAAAAGATTGAATGGAAGTTAGGCATTTGACGAGAATGAGTGATCAGTTTAATCATTCCGACGTAGAATAAAATTTCTGAAAAATATTCAGATGAAAAATGCTTCGTTAAACAAATTAAGGAAATCTGATTAATTTATAATAACAGAGGTTATGAATTTGTGGAGTATAAATGCACACTACAATTGAAAATAAAATTTCCAATACAGTATATGTATGAATGGTTGCACAAAGCAAAAACTTTTATTATAAAACAAAGAATACATGTCCCTCTCTCTCTCACTCTTCTTCTCGTTAATGACTTTCTCGATAATGACTCTTTTCTCGAAGAATTAGGTATAATAAAGCGTTAATAAAATATTTTCTCGAAGTGTTAATGAAGTACCTTTTTAACCTAAAGTAAGTCCTAATTATTCATAAAAAATATGTCATAATGAGTGGGACGCTCAAAAAGAAAAACAAACCATATTGAACATGACATAAGGACTAACGAACAATTTTGACTTTCTACTCTCAATTTGTGTTTCATTCTCTACTCCTTCCATTGGTTGGACGACATGTGACATTGACCAGGTTTATTCCACTAAAATATGGTATATAATTATCTTCAAAAATTCAAATGTCAAAAATCCGACGAATGAAATATAGAATAAAACACCATAGGGAGTATTAGATCCAAGTTGCATGAGTATATTTTTTAAAAATATTTTTCATGTTTTAATTGTGTGCATGGTTTCAATGTTGTGCAAAACACACACACGTCTGAAAAATATTTTGAAAAAAATAACAATATTATTTCAAGCTGGTCTTTAGAACTTAGAAACTTTGGTATTATTTATGAAATTAGAATTCCCAATTCGCTAATCGCTATAATGTGTAAATAATCGATAACATCTTTTGCAACTTAATTAAACCCTTCACAGTTTGACCTGGTCAGCTTTATGTTGACTGTTGAATAGTTGACGAGTTCATAATTAATCGAACAATTGGTTGACTGGTAAACGCTTGTGAACGTTTATTTATTCAACTTCAAAATTAAATATTGCCCGGAGGATTTTCGTAAATGGAAAAAAAATTATGAACATTAGAAAATTAATTTTATTTTTCTTTACTTTAGCGTGTGTTTAATAGTGGTATCATAATCCTCTGTGATAGAGCCCTAGGAAATTGAGTCGAGCAAGGTTCCAAGAATCAACTCTCGTTTATATTGCTCTTGTTTGATCATTTATTACTTTATTTCCTTTTATATGCTCTCTAATTATTTAATTTCTATTTCTTTAAGTTGAAATATCCAAAATCATGACCCCTTTAGAGCTTGGATAGTAGGAACGTGTCTAAAACTTGTTGCATGACATTTTCGCTTTATAGTCCTCGTGGATATGATACTCGACTTACTATATTGCTACAATTGCTCCGATTGAATTGCGGAATATTGCTAGTAAAAATAATGATCAAAAAGTTGATCACTGTTTTAACGAAATAGTAGTGTTAGTTATTTTATTAGTTGTCCCGAATCAAAGCGTATGTCCAAAGATTATTTATTTTTATTTTATTTAATATAGTACACCGGAAAAAGGCCGGAACCATAACACTAACTCTAGCTAATCTCTCAGTAAAGTTTCCTTCTTCTTCCTAAAAAGCTTCTAAGGCATCTCCTAATGCGAAGAATTCATAATCTACACAATAATTGCATTCACAATTCATGCAAAAATAAATTATATATGAACATTAGAAAATTAATTTTATTTTTCTTTCCTTTAGCGTGTGTTTAATAGTGGTATCATAATCCTCTGTGATAGAGCCCTAGGAAATTGAGTTAGATGTTAAGTACTAAACAATTAGAGTCAATTTAATTTCGCCATGTGATTAAATTAACCAAGTAAATAATAATGAAATTCCATTACAAGACCCAAGACATCATATATGTATGGATCTCAATCTAGTCGGACAATATTATAAAATTTGAACAAATATATTTGATTTTGTAAAACATGGGAAAATTTTCCTAGTACACCGAAAAAAGGCTGGAAAGTTAACCATAAAACTAATTAAGCCTAGCTAATCTGTATGAGTACCATTTGCCTCTCTGGAAAAAGCTTCTAAATCAAAGCAGCTCCTAATGCGAAGAATTCATAATCTACACAGTAATTGCATCCACAATCCATGCAACCACAATTATACGACTTTCTTCCGCTCTCTTTCTTTTCTTCAACTTTCATGGCTATTTGAATAGCCGGCGGCTTGACATCATCAGTATACACGTGTTTATCTTCTGCGATCATCACGACCCACTTGTCATCAATCTCCATATTTGGCGCACCCACGACGTCGTTCCATGGCATCTCAGCCCTAGCCAGCAGTTTTGATCCACTGATCCTAGCTAGGAAAGATGCCGAATTTCTGCACCGGAGCTCGAAAACAATGGTTCCTTGCTTGAGGGATTTGAGGGTTTCTGGAGTGCCACAGCAATTTAAAGAAAATGTTTGATTCCAAGAGAAGTTGTTGGAATTTGATGGGATTTCTTGGCTCTCTAATTTTACTCTTTTGTTGCTTGTTGTAGAGAGATAACATCTCACAAAAACTTCTCTTGATGTGCTCACACAAATGTTTCTTGCCCTTATCAATTTTAGCTCAAGGCTGAAAGAAGTAGAGAGATCACATTGAGAATCCATTTTTCAGGAGAGAGAGAGAGATAGAGAGAGAGAGAGAGAGAGAGAGAGAGAGAGAGAGAGAGAGAGAGAGAGAGAGAGAGTTGGCTGTGAGAAGCTATAGTGGTAGAGCGTAGATATATATAGTTGAGGAGGTTGCTACTTTATGAAGGATTCCATTAGTTAAATCGAGGGGATTGGGATCAACTAAGTTAGAGATTTGCTCTAAATCTCAATCTAATTATTTTATGGTATCCACTATCCAAAACTTTTGGCAGTGGACAATTGATAATTCAATAACTAAATCCTCGTTTGATTTTATTGAATATTTATACTTTGAGCTCTTGAGGTTCTTGAAAGGTTCCAAATCCTCCAAAGACAACCACAAGTTCAAAGCAAAAACACTGGGCTTCTCAATCACTTACTTCTAATTAAATTATGCATCACTTTTTGCCTATTTGCATATTAAATAAGCCACTTTTTGTAGCCAGCTCGGATTTAAATTATACTTCATCTTGCTTCAATTTACTTTTAAGGTCTTTTTTGTGTCTCATGCAATAATTATTCAATAGGGCTCATTTCCTCTTTATCAAAGATTATGACTAATAAAAATTACTATGTTTTACCTTTCAACTTTTAGTTAATAATTAATTAATAAAGATCATAGAGATAATTTTCATTTATATCATGACTTTTGATTTGGCCCCGCCAGTGGCTATTTTACCTTTGCTTTTAATTAAGCGTCACAAACTACTGCTATTACACAATCTTTCACAAAAAAATCCAATTTAAACTTGCCCAATTTTTTCAGCAACCCAAACATTAAAATTCCCATCTTTCGAGCTATTGATTCTGAGAAATAAAATATTGAGCTTTGACAAACTCAAACAAAGGAACGTCCAATATATACTGACAACACCAAAGTCCCTTGAGCAGTGTTGGAATTATATCACATAATATAGAACATGCTTTAAATCATAATTCAAGTCCTATATTCAACTCTACGATGATAATCCAAGAAAATATAAATAAAGCGGAAGCATCAACCTAAAGTCAGTCGAAGATTATCCGAAGGTTTGATCTTATCTCTATTCGTATTTGATAGGAATAGAAAATACAGAAAATGGTGTACTATTTCTTGGGGTCAGACCCCTATTTATAATTGATCGTGTCTCTTCGCAAAGGGGTGCTTCCGAAAGACACAATGGTTACTTGGTTAGTAAATATCCAACCACTTCTATCCAAATCGATTATTAGTATTTACTATTATTTGGTTCATCAACAAATAACAAAAAAAAAAAAAATTATCACATATATTATAGGCTAAATTGTGAAAAAATACCTCACCTTTTATCAAATTCTCATTTAAATCCCCACTTTTTAATTTTTGCAAAAAAATTCCCCACCTTTCATTCTTTCTCAATTGCATTCCTCCGGTCGTTTTCCCCAATTTGTCATGTAAGATTTACCGCCTTCCACATCAGCAACAAAATTGGAGAAAACGATCGGAGGGATGCAATTGAGAAAGAATGAAAGGTGAGGAATTGTTTTCAAAAATTAAAAGGTGGGAATTTAAACGAGAATTTGATAAAAGGTGGGGTATTTTTTTTTTTGCAATTTAGCCTATATGATAATAGCATATACATTAGTTATATATTTGCCCACTTATTATTGAATTTTTATCCAACAATCTTCCACTTGGGCAAAACATACACACACACACACACACACACACATATATATAACATGATAAATATATAACTTTATGAGCTCCAAACTGCTATCATAAAACATATGGCCTTAACAATCTCGTCCACACACACACACACACACACACACACATATATATATATATAAGGTAGGGATCTGGCGAGAATGGATTTTATACGAGAACGTGAGAATGATACATTTTCATGCATTTTTATTATATCGGTAATACATATATTGCAGAAATGTAATGCATGCACATTCTAATGTATAAACTGCATAAACCTAATGCATAAACATTGTAATGCATAAATTACTACAACATAATGCATCGTTAAATGTGAGCTATTGATCTATAAAAATCAAGGGTCTAGATTTATTCTCATTTCTCACCTAAGATAGCATTCTGCACACATACATTTAAAATTGAGTAATTGAGATAAAAATACTGTAGACCCCGAAAATTTTCGAGCCTAAAAATTTCATTGTAAGTATATAAAAATTTAATTAGAATTAATCGGATAATAGAACGGTCACTTATTCCCGATAAATTTTATACGTCTAAATCATAAAAATTTAGATGTCATATGCATTGTATAGTACGAGCATTCATATTTTATTATTCGAGTGAAATATGTCGATATTATTATCGCCTATGCAATAATGTGATTAATTAGAAATAATTAATTAAAAAGATAAATTATATATATATATATATAATATAAATATGAAGCGTTTGTTTATTTAATTTTGTAAAAGAATTAATTTATAGAATAATATGGATATTGGTCTCGTTAAGACCGAAATAATTAGTTCTACGTATATGCTCGATCGAAACTTTGATCGGATGAACGAATATTGTATAGTGGAAGAATAATCGAAATACTATATAAAAGGAGATTATATAATATAATAATATATATTATATATAGGTAAGTGAATGTGTGTTGCGTGAGGCTGTGTGTACGCGTGAGTATATGTGTGCGTGTGTTAGGAGTATAATTAGGATAGATTTAATCTATTAACAATAAAAATAAATAAGTTAATTAATTAAATAGGGATTGGGGAAAGAGAGAAAAGATTTGAAGCAGATTATATCTAAGCATAATCATTACGCTTTTTCCTTCTCTCAATATCACCTCCCATAAACACCAATCAGAATGAATTAGAGGTAATAATTCCTAGTTGCCTACAGATTCCCCCTCCCCTTCATCCACGTTAAAACAAAAAAGAGTTGCAGATGAAACTCTTCACCATCTCTGCAAATCATCTTCTCCTCAAATCCCAACCCCTTCTTTCTCTACCACCATCTACCTCCATCCATCACCACCGGAACCACCACCACCATCATCTAGAGCCGGACAATCGGGCAGAAAGAGAGAGAGGAAGGACCAGCCGTGAGGGAGGAAGGAGAAAGAGAGTGAGAGAACCAAGTAAGAAAGAAAGGAGGAGAAGAAGGCAAGGTACAAATTTCTCTTATTTCTTCCTTCTTTTCAATATCTTAGAAGCATGTTTAAGGAAAGAAAATAGTGGAACCCTTGGTCTTGGTGTGAAGGAGATGATGCATATGCGATTTTTATAGAGTAGTGAAGGCAAGGATGATTTTGAGTGGTCTTTATACTTGTTGTGAAGTTATACTCTATTATATGCATTCTAGGAAGAGTATGACTTAGGAAGGTGTGTTCTTCATAATCATATGGTTGTTATAGATGAAATGTGAGTGTGTTTAAGGCTGAAAACCGAGTATATGCTGATGTGTTGGTGTTTTGAGTTTGAATAAACGAAGCTTGGAATGAATCGTGTGCAACGTATGAAACTGCACTGCTCTGATTTATCCGTTTGAATATTATAGGTTTCGAATTTGAATCTCAAATTTTTATATGTTGTAGATAAGCATGTTAGGAAGGTTATGTGAATTTTTCAGAATTTTTCGTTGAAGCATGTAATTTAAGTGGATTTATTACTCTACTGCCCTTGTTTGAAAATCTAATCTGCGTAAAAAAATGTATAAGTATTTTTCTCCTTTTATTCGTAACTTTTGAAGGCTTAGCCTTTTGGAAATTGAAACTAGACATCCTAAGGATTTTAAGTTGATATTTCTCATCCCTTGGGGACAAATGAACGATTTTATATTGAATTTTCAAGTAAACTGTTGTGCAGTAGAACTTCAACCTTTGGCAGATTCACTGATCTGCAAACGAGACTCAATTAGGACAAGTAAAACCTTATAATTTTGAAGTGTAACAACTTCTGGAAACTCTATTATGTGTTAGGAGCATTCCATAAAAATTTCAAGCCTTTTTGATCTCGTTTACTATTTTAATTAGAATTTACAACGTCAAAGTGTCATGCTGAAAAATTGCAGAAATATGTTTATTATCAATTAATGCTTAAATTCGATTTTATTAAAAATAAAATACATATGTGAGCCTCAAGAATGTACTAAGTAAATTATTTCCAAAATGACATGATGGAGTATGAGTTGTTGAAAATTATTTCATTTGTTACAATAGCTAATTAATTAGATTTGAGCTAAGTTGTTTTGGGCCAAAATAAATATAATGAATTGGACTTGGGCCAATGGGTCAAAGTTTTCAAATTTATATGTACTTGGGCCAACTTAATAAATTGTGTATGTGGGCTATGTGGTTCGGGTTCGAATTAAAATATTGTGAGTTTTTGAATTGATTTCGGTTGAGCCCGAATTTATTTTAAAAATGGGCTATATTCTTTAAAATTGAATGACCCTAGTAACATAAAATTGGACCTATGTTGTTATAATATTATTGGGTTGGACTATCCTAAATTAATAAAAAGAAATATGAAATGGGCTTAGTCTTATATGGTTAATGTAATTATAATAGTCCAATATGATTTGTTATGTGTGATATGGACCCTTAGTCCATATCTATATGTAATTAAATGTGAAGTTGTATATTATATGATTAATGTTTATTATTATTTATGCATGATTAATTGTTTATTATTTATTATTAATAATTAATTAAATAATTAATTCTATAATAATTTGTTAATTGATAATTAATTAATTAATTAAAATTCTTTCATAATTAATTACTAATTAATTAAATAATAATAATTAATAAATTAATTGTATGCCTTAATTAATTAATTAATTAATTATTAACTAATTATATGTATTTAATAATTAATTATTAATTAATTAATTATATGCCTTTAATAATTAATTATTTATTAATCAATTATATCCCTTTATTAATTAATTAATTCTTTATTAATTAATTATATGTCTTTAATAATTAATTATTAATTAATTATATGCCTTTAATAATTAATTAATTCTTAATTAATCGATTAAAATGATCTAAGTCAATTGAATAATTGTTATGTATTTAATAGTCAAGTATGAATGTCTTACATGTTTTAAAGTGTGATCATATGACATGAGATATGCGATTAATCAAGTGTACATGAATTAATATGATGTGATGTAAAGTATATAGTGATGGTCCCGATACGAGTTCTGTTGTATGGGGGGGGAATACACCAGATAGAAAATTTTAAAAACAACTCTTGAAAAATCCACAACCGAGTAAAAAGAGACTCAGTTGGATTCACAACCGAGTACGAGAACTCAGTTGGAAGAGTGGTGCTGTGCGGAATGTGGTGGATAAAAACTAACTCGTATAAATATATCTCATGCTCGAATGCACGGTTGGTCAATAACCAAAACAGTTGAAATGCACAGATGCAGTTTGTATGCTGGTTAGTTGGTCAGTTGAATATGCAATAAGTAACTGAATAATAAACACAAACACACAAGAATTTACGTGGTTCGGAGAGAACTCCTACGTCCACGGGGAGTTGTGAGTCCACACAACTCAGTCCAAGTTCTTCTGGACAAACCACAAAGCTTACGCGGGCTTTGCAACCGTTGAGATAAGTTTACGGGTACTTATCAACCTTACAGATAAGTTGGGTACTTATCAACCTATCTACTCAATTCCGGGAAGAGTAGGGTCCTAACAACCTTTTCAGGTGTGTGTGAAAGTGGGATTTCCAACTACTAGCTCGAACAAGAAAGTGAGCTAGGATCTAACACTCTACGAACTCTCAACTAGTGATGTTGTCAAGGTTGGATCAAAAACACCAAGACAGAATCTAACACTCTAGAACTCTCAACTAGTGATGTTCTTAGAGATTGTTTTCAGTTTTGCTCTTCTTGCGATGTGAACTCTCAACTGGTGATGTTCGCTCGTCTATTTACTCTTGCACTTTTCTTCTCTGTCTTGTGTTCTGGTGAATGAACGAATGCCTCTATTTATAGGCGGAGAGAATCAACTAGCCGTTGGATGAGCCATTGATCTCTGTTCTGTGAAAGCGATGGCTTGTCTCTCATCTCTGCAGACTTTCCGGATTTGGCAACTATGTGCTTCTACTTTCCATCTGAGACAGCTTTGTGTTGGGCCAAATGAGGTAATGACAGAGAGTCAAACCTTCACGTGACTTCCTTATTTGAAATTCAAATTTTAACCTTTGACCTCCAACATTTGATAGTCGGTTGAGTCGCTTGATCTTCATCTGATTGGTCTTCAGCTGATGTTCTATCTGAATGCTTCTGTCTGAGTAGGAACAGTTGAACTCTCAGCTGACTTTGAACTTCAAGTTGATCTTACATCTGATGTTCTGAATCTTGAACGCTCAGTTGTCTTTCTGATGTTCTGAATCTGACCAGTTGGCTCGAACGCTCAGATGACTTTCTTCCATCTGATGCTCTCTTGCAACTTCCCCCTCTTTAACTCTCATCTGATGAACGCTCAGTTGTCTTTCTAACAACTGATGTTCTATCCGAGTGAAGCTTTGTTGCCTTCTTCAGCTGGAGACCTGTAAAGATAAAATCTTAACATTGCTCAAACAGCGAGCCTAAAAGCTAACATTGGGATCTGGCAACATCTACTCGGTTGGGGTCAGTTGGTTTTGGAATCAATCAAAACTTTACTTAAATTTCCCAACAATTTCCCCCTTTTTGATGATGCCAAAAATCCTTATAAAATCCTTACAGATCAAACTGATCTAAACCCTACTGACCTATCTAAAATCTCAGCTGAAATTCTAGACAGTCTATAAGATTAAAACATCAAAGAGTTAGCACAGTTATAACATGGTATTGAAATAACTTTGCGATTCAGAGCTTGGACAACGAGATATTGTACGTCAAGTTGAATCGTATAACTGATGAAAGTTTTCATTACAACTGATGGTTACAACAAAATGCACAAAAATAAAAAATTACATCAGTTGCTCAAAAACTAGCTGAGCTAATACTTAAGCCCATATTTGCTGAATATTCTAACAAAAATCTCTCTCTTCGCTTCTGACTCTTTGAAATGTCAACCCCGTGCTCTCGGCAAACTTGTCTTGCCTCAGCTGCTATCTTCGTTCGGTTGGGGTTTCTCGAATCTGGAAGGAAAGGAGGCTGATATATGACTTTCTGAGGGACCGGGACTGTGTTCATGTCTAGTTTTGCATCTATCATGGCTCGCCTGAACTGGCTGAACATGCCCGGGTCTCCTGAGTGTAGCTCGGTTAGAGCTTCCTTGAAAGCTCTCCTCGGATCGTCAGTTGAAAATATCTTCCTATAGTAGAAGTCATTCACAAACTCCTGCTTAAATGACTCCCAGACCTCGTTCCACTCGGCTGGCATCCACTTGTCCACGTGCCTGAACCGACTTTGAAGCTTAACCTAACCTGGCAGTCGCTGTTGCTTCAACCGAGCTTCAGCCTTAACTTGATGTTTTTCAATTCGGCGACGGCTGCGGGAGGCAATGTTCCGGTCCAAGTTCTTGGTGACCTTGTCAAGCTCCTCCTCGAACTGGTTGACTCTTTTTGCTTGACTGACAGCGAACTTTTTGATCCAGTCGGGATTCATGTAGTCTTTTTCATCAACATCTTTAGCCTTGGCAGCAGCAATACACTCTTTGGTTGTGATACCGTCGAGTTCTGAATCAAGCTCGGCTGCGATCTCGGCTATGGAGTTGTAGGAAACTCCATACTGGTCGGCCTGCTCCAAGTCTTTTGCCATTTCAGCTCCACCGATGTCGGTTGGCTTAGGGGTGGACTTCTTCTTCTGGGCTTTCTTCTTCGGCTGGCTTTTCTTCAGCTGAGATTCTTTGTCAGCTGGCAGCTCTTCCTCAGCCTGGGTCTCATCTTCCCCCTGCATCTCAACTTCCCCCTGCAACTCCTCTTCACCCTTTTTATCTTCCCCTTTTTTGGCATCAGCAACAAGGCTTGCTACTGATCCATCCAGAGAGTTGAGTTGTTGTTCGGCTTGTTGGATGCGGTTGAAGAGTTCATCGACCGCGTATTCTACTCCAACCTTCTTCGCCAGTTCAGTGTCCAGGCGCTCTTGTTCGGCTTTCTTAAGAGTAGCGAGGTTTTCATTGACTTCGGTCTGGAAAGCAACGAACTCAGCCCATCTTGACTCGAACCGAGACTCCCATTCTTGGTCTTGAGTCTGTTGAGATTTGGCGAGGTTGGAATCAGATAAGGATTTGAAGACGTTTAGATCGGATCGGATTCCATGGACGGTTGTCTTCAGGTCAGAGATGTCTTGGCTGGTGGAGGTTGAGAATTCATCCAGCTTTATCTTCAGTGAAACATTCTCCTCCAGCAGCTGCTTGTTCTTCTCCTCCTGTGCTTTCAACATCCTCAGCTGATCTTCTTTGTTGTGCTGGAAGTTGGCAAGCATCTCCATCCTTAGCTGGTTGACCCTCTCAGCTATCAGCTCACATATGTTTTCAGTTGAGGGTGCTGGCTAATCAGCTGGAGCTGGTTGGTCAATGGGCGCTGGCTGATCAACAGTGACCATGGCTTGTCGGTTGGCCAGGTACTGTTTAAGCTCCTCTTTTTCTTCCTTCGCTGCGGCGGCGACTGCATCCAGATCATCAATAAACTCAGCTGACTTGACGAGCATGTTATCGAGGAAGTCAATACAGTCTTGTCCAGCTGTCTCCCTGGTATCTGTGCCTTCCGCCTTGCTGATGTCCAGACAACGCGTCAGCAGTGCAACCTTATTGTTGTAGGCAACCTCCAGATTGGTGTAGTTGAAATAATCTCTGATGCATGACTCGTCTGCCTTCAGCTGGTTCCAGTTGTGTACCCTTATGGTATCTTCCTTCACATACCAGTGACTGAAGATGAGGTTGAACTGGTACAGCAGCTCGGTCCCAAGCGTAGCAAAAATCGGCATGTCGCACGCTTCAGGGAACATCCCGATCAACTTCTGGAAGCAGTAGGCCACCTTGCCTTCATGCTCCAACGCGACGGCCTGACGATCAGCTTCGTCATCGATTGGGGAGGGAGATAGATTCTCGCATGGAATCGGTTCAAAAGTTTCATCAACGTTGGCCAAAGAGGCGGTCTCAACATTGGCATCGAGCTGGGAGCTCGAAATTTCAGATTCTGTGGGGAGGTTGGCATCAATGGGTCATCAACATTGGCCGAAAAAATGGTCTCAATGTTGGCAATCGAGCGATGAGCTCAGAATTTCCGACTGTTGATCGGTTGTGAGAGCGAGAGGCTCTTTGGGCGGTACGGCATCAGCTCCTGTCGTGGGGGAGGTTGGAATGTCTTCAGCTTCCTCAGATGTAGAAGATGCATCTGAGGGGATGATTGGCTCGTCAGCTGGGTCAGTCTCCATTCCTTCAACCTCATCAGTTCCACCTGTGCGAGGAGCAATCACGAACGCATCCTTGTCAACTGAGTGACTCGACTCAGATGGCTCCTCAGCTATTGTCGCCTCAGCTGGTATCCGCCTCAGCTGGCACATCCTCATCAGCTGGTGCATCCTTAGCTGGCACATCCTCCTCAGCTGGCACATCCTCAGCTGGTGTCGCAACCGATTTCTTCTTAATCCGCAGCCTCATCTTCTTCTTGGTTGGCTCTTCAGCTGTCTCCTTCTCCGACTCAGCTCGGTGTAGGCGAGCAGCTTTCGATTTTGAGGGGCGGCTAACAGCTGGGGGCAGCTCCTTAGGAGTATAAACAATCCTAATCACATCATGTGCTTTCTTCGCTGTTGGGAACAGCATCAGCTTCTTCACCGGGGTCTCCTCGCAGTCATCCTAGACCATGTTTTGACCCTTTGTTGCGAACAGGATCAGAGCAGAAATTTTGCAACCGAAGTTGAGAGTCCCTTGACACTCAACAACCTCTCCCTGGATTCGGTTGTGATCTCGGAGATCTTCTGCTTCTCCAATGTCAACTGGTTTTCAAAATACTGGAACCAGTTGATGCCATCATGCTTGTTTTTGTGCTCCAAAGCAATCAGTTGCTTGAGCTTCGGTCGGCTGATGTCGCCGAAAGCACCGCTGTAACCGAACACGACCTTGGATACGACATCGAATAGAAGTCGATGTTCGGGCTTCAACTTTGTCCTCTGCATATTACTCTTCAACTTTTCTGGGGTGATCAGAGCACTTTCCAGAAAAGAATCGGCTTCCGCTTCAGAGATGTTATCGACGGAGTCCATGGCGGAATGGTTTGGAGGAATGATTTGGCGTAGAATATCGGAGACTGCAATGGGCACGGTGACACGGCGAATCGTTCTGGCCGGAACGTCGCGTTGACGACAAGTAACTTCTGTCATGAGCCCGTCTCGGCTGTCGATGGGAAGTTGCAGATTAACGAAAAACTCTCCGATCTGTCGCCTGAGAAGGTGGGATGGGAAGAGCGTCGCCCAGTTTAGGAGGCCGTTCTCCCTGAGCGTATTGGCTAGGGGAGACAGCACCGGCGACTCCAACTCATCCTCTGAAGGGATCTGCTCGAAGTGTATTTTGGAGACCAGTAAGTCAAATGATTCTTCGTATGATGTAGGGACGAGGGAAGGTCCTGAAGAAGCCATCTTCTTTCCTTTCGGTGCTATTTGGAATTCTGTGAAGATTATATATATAGAGAGAAACTTGCAGAAAGTGGTGAGACAAATTGGAGACGAAAATGAACAGTAACTGCAGATAATCACAAATGTAAAAGGTAAGAGATCACTTCCTGATTTTCCGCCTTTTATAGGTTAGTGGCTCGGTTGAAATCGACGGTTAGGGTTGAATGGCGCGAATCCATCAACGGCTGAGATTTCGCGACTGTTGACTAGCTTTGACTTAACGTCACAATCCGAGTTTCAACCAGCGCGTGAGAAGGTGAACTGTTTTTCATGTCAGCCCAGTCGCACTATAAAGTAGGGCTATTGATGGTCAGCTGTACTTTACATTAAATGCGGTATGTTGGCTATTTTGATCTAACTGACATGCTCAGGAATGTTTGAATTTATTTCAAACATTCTCATTTAAGACATAAGCACCTTCAGCCATAAATGATACCTGCCAGCTGGTGTTGGAATCAGCTGTGTTATACCTCCCAGCTGATGTTGGAATCAGCTGTGTTCCAATGTTGCAGCATACCATCAGCTGACTCGAGTTCGTCTGTTCAGCTGACGTCTGATGTCTTCAGTTGGCAATCCGCATCTGATGTCTTCGGTTGGCGATCCACATCTGAGATTCCCCTTCATCTGAGCTTCCCCCTCAGATGGATATCTATCTCTTCACCTCGGCCGGTTTCCTCATCTGATGGATCCCACAATCCAAGGAGATCACACAACATTTTGAACCGCACTTCGGCTAGAGGTTTGATGAAGATATCAGCTCTCTGAATCTCAGTTGGAATTTTCTCCATAGATACGTCCTTCTTCTCAATATGATTTCAGATAAAATGATGTCGGATGTCAATGTACTTTGTCCGAGAATGGTGAACATGATTCAAAGAGATAGCAATGGCACTTGAGCTATCACAATGAATGGGAACCTGTCCGGTTGCTACTTCATAATCTCTCAGCTGTTGTTTGAGGCCACAACACTTGCATGCAACAACTATCGGCAGCCATATACTCCGACTCGGTTGTAGAAGTGGCAACACGTGCTTGTTTCTTGGAGAACCATGAAACCAGCTTGCTTCCCATGAGCTGACAGTGTCCAGATGTGGACTTCCTGTCCAACCGATCTCCGGCTAGATCAACATCTGAGTATCCGGTCAGTTGGATATTGTCGTCGGTTGGATACCACAACCCAACATTAACTGTGCCCTTCAGATACTTGATGATGTTCTTTGCTGCCAACATGTGTGCTTCCCTCAGTTGAACTTGGAACCGGGCACACACTCCAACTGCGTAAGATATGTCTGGCCGACTAGCAGTTAGATATAGCAAAGAACCGATAATCCTTCTATACTTACTGGCATCCACGAGTTTTCCCTCAGTTCCAGGTTCAATCTTCCAGTTAGTATTCATCGGGATCCTTGTTGTTTTACTTGACTGCAAACCGAACTTTGTGATGAGCTCCTTGGTATATTTGGACTGATTGATAAAAATTCCTTTTGATGACTGCTTCACCTATAGCCCAAGAAAATAATTCATCTCGCCCATCATCGACATCTCAAATTTCTCTTTCATGAGAGTTGAGAATTTCTCTCACAGCTCCTCCGACTTGGAACCGAATATGATGTCGTCAACATAGATTTGCACAACAAATATGTCTTCTCCAACTTTGATGGTGAACAGTGTTTTGTCAACTGACCCTCGTTTGAACCCCGAGTTCAGAAGAAAACCACAAAGAGTGTCATACCAAGCCTGGGTGCTTGCTTCAATCCATAGATTACTTTCTTCAACTTGTACACTCTTCCATCTCCAGTCTCAAAACCGGGAGGCTGTTCAACATAAACATCTTCCTTAATATCACCAGTTGAGGAAGGCACACTTCACATCCATCTGATAGACCTTGAACTTGTGAAATGCGGCATAGGCTAGAAAGATCCGGATGGCTTCCAACCTTGCAACAGGCGCGAAGGAGTACTCGAAATCGAGTCCTTCTTGTTGGCAATATCCTTGAGCTACCAACCTTGCCTTATTCCTCACGATGAATCCAATGGCGTCTCTCTTGTTCTTAAAAATCCACTTCAATCCAATGACTTTGACACCATTTGGTCTTTCTACCAACTCCCATACACAGTTGCGTAGAAATTCGTTCAGTTCTTCTTGCATGGCTGTTGTCCAGTGACACAGTTGAGAGCTTCCACAACATTCTTTGGTTCTGGCACATCAGCTACGAAACATGAAAATCATGGCAACATCTCCTGCTTGTTCGAATTCTTCCAGAACTGCCAACTCCTCAGCATATTGAGCGTAAGTGTTGGAATCTTCCTCGGTTGAATCTGGATTTGCAACTCTGCTCCTTGTACGCACACATTCGGTTGGATCTCTGATGATGTTGTCAGAGGAATGATCTTCATACCATCTTCTGTTGCGTCTTCCTTCTTCTTCCAACAGTGGTTGTTCCGTGATTTCAATGATGGGATAACTTGAGCTGGTGATTTATCAGTTGTGGAGTCTGGATCCTCAACATGGACAATATTTTGAACTGAGCTCGGTTGGGCTTTAGATGCTGATGTAGTTGGAGTGACATCAGCTGTGGTTCCCCCTTGAGATGAGCTGGGGTCCTCACACTCATCTTCAGAGGAACAAGGATCATCATCCTCAGTTGCCCATACCAATGTTCAGCTAGATTCTTCTGCCTTAGAATCTGTGATCTAGTGAGAGCTGGTGGAACATGTGGATCGCTGTTGTCCTTTAGCCTGTTCCCTGCACTCAAAAGTAGATTCATCAAAACTAACATGAGGTGTTATCTCCACAACACGAGAGCTATTGTTGAAAACTCTATAAGCCTTGATCCGAGCGGCATATCCGAGAAATATGCCTTTCGAAACTTTGGCATCAAAAGTTTTCAACTGAGTCTTCCCATTGTTGTGAATAACACTTAGAACCAAAAATGCGAAAATATGAAATATCTGGCTTCCTGCGTCTCCATAGCTCGTATGGTGTCTTTCCCAACCGCTTGGTCAGAAGAGACCGGTTCTGGGTGTAGCAGGCTGTGTTGATTGCCTCAGCCCAAAATCTTTTTGGCAGAGCTGAGCTTGTCAACATGGATGTAGTGCATCCTTCAGTTTCGGTTCCTTTGCTCAGCTACTCCATTCTGTTGTGGAGTACGCGCAGCCGATGTTTGATGAGTATTTCATTCTTCTCGCAGTACTCGATGATGGTTTCATTCAGGAACTCGGTTCCACGGTCAGATCGGATAGAAATGATTTTCAACTCTTGTTGGTTCGATATCTGATCCATCAACTTGGGTAGCTCATCTCGGGTTTCACTCTTGTGTGCATGAAAATGGTCCACGTGACCTAGAATAATCATCAGTAACAACAAGAGTATACTCGTTACCATTCATGCTTTTTGTGTAACTGGCCCGAAGAGATCCATATGGATCAGCTGCAATACTCGGTCGGTTGAGGGAGTTGTTTTCAACCGAAAGAAGGATCTAGCGAGCTTTCCCAACTGACATGCACTGCAGATATGTGTTGTTGAAAACACTCGGTTTGGAATGCCCTTTGCATGTTCTTGTCTGGCAAGTCGGTTCATTGTCTTGAAATTCAGATGGTTGAGCCTTTTGTGCCACAACCAGCTCACATCTGAACTGCTCTTTGATAACAGGCAGGTGTCAGGGGACTACTATTCCAGTCAGCATAGTAGACATTCCCAGTTGGGGATCGATTTCCCAACAATATGACCTGCTTTGTTCCGACATTTTTAACCCTGCAACCCTGTGCATCAAACTTGACAGAGAAACCATTATCACAGAATTGGCTGATGGAGAGCAAGTTATGCTTCAATCCATCAACATATGAAACATTTGAAATAGACACGTGATTGGTTTCAAGGGTACCGTAACCTCTGGTGTGACATTTTGAGTTGTCACCAAAGGTAACCGATGGTCCTTCTTTTTCCACGAAACTCCCAAGCAAATCCTTCAATTTGTCATGTGTTTCGAGCATCCACTATCCATCACCCACATGGTCTGTGATGCTTTATTCTTCTCAGTTGTTTCTCCTATTCCTGCATAGAGAAACTCGCTTAGTCCCCAATTTTAGTTGGGTCCTGAGGGTTAGAACCAGTTCCCCCTTGAACTGTGATTCGTTTTTTCCTGTATACTCGGATAGATTTATCATTCCAAATCACTTTTCCTTCTCCATCAACTATAACAACACCTCGGTTATCCTTAGGCTTGTTGTTAGTAGTGATGTTCTGTTTCTTGGGAGGAGAAGGATTTCTCCCATTGTGGGCTTTAGGAGGAGAGGCTTTCCCCCTATTTTGATGGCGATTCTTATCCTGTTGGATTTGTCGTTGAGGTCGGACGCCATTCTGGAATCTTTGTGGCTGATTCTGATTCCATCTTCCTGACTGTTGGCGATAGCTGTTCATGCCCTGTTGTTGATTCATGTTGTGGCATGAATATCTCCAACTGTTGGAATTGTTCCACATAGGTTGACTCGGTTGGAACCTCTGGTTGAACTGATGATGGAACCGCTGTTGATTCAGATGGTTGAATCCTTGTTGATTCTGCGGTCGGTTCCATTCTCTCTGAGGTT
The DNA here is from genome assembly GCA_029490685.1 of Schizonepeta tenuifolia. Taxonomy (NCBI): domain Eukaryota; kingdom Viridiplantae; phylum Streptophyta; class Magnoliopsida; order Lamiales; family Lamiaceae; genus Schizonepeta; species Schizonepeta tenuifolia. The sequence continues at coordinate 76,774,183 of CM055956.1, read as the reverse complement.
GGCTCTGAGGTCGGTTCAGAGGTCGGTTCTGAGTTCGGTTCCAGTTGTATCTCCGACGCCTCTGGTTCCTCTTCCAAGTCTTGGAACATTCCCCTCGGTTGATATCCCAACTGATGAATTCTTCAGTTATCCCGTCACAGCTCCCTTTCCTTTGTCAGCTGCAGTTTTCTTAGCTGGTTGTGCTTGCTGTGACGAGGAGGTTGGATTATGTTGGGGAGTTGCAGACTCAACCGGATTTGATTTGGCAACCGATTCATCCACAGCTTTGATGAAGGTTGAGGGAGGAATTCCAGTATCTTTAACCACGTCGTAACCGAGTCCAGACACGCGTCATCCATTTGTCTTTGGTAACTGATGAGATTCTCGATGATTTTGGATGACATATAGCTTTATCAGGTTGTCCTTTCAGTTTGTAAATCCTTGAGGAGAACAGCTATATGCTCAGTTTGTGCGTCTGACTTCTTCATCAGCTGGTCGATCTGAGCCTCTTGCTTTTTCAACTGATCATGCTGCTCCTTGATCTGCTCCTTCAGCTTCTTATCAATTGGAGCATTAATTCGGTTGGCCTCATTCAGTTGACTTTTGAGATTATCAATCTCTTCGGTTTGATTTTAATCAGATCGTCCTTTTCGGTTAAGATTCTTCAAGTCTGGCAAACTGTTCTTGAAGACTCTTAAACTCAACCGATTGCAGAAGCAATTCCTCACTGAGTTCTTGAAAGTCACCCCAAGAGGGTTCCAACTCTTTATCCAATGTTTCCTGCATGTTAGAAGTATTGGAAGAATTTAAATTAGCAGGACTAGAATGTACCTCAGTATCATCCTGGGCGGTTCCAAATGCCATGAGGCATTGATCCTGACCGATAGCGTTGTTGGTGGAAGTCAGCTCGTCTTCATCTTCAGTGTCGGTGAAGATGTCCATGTCATCAGCTGCTTCTTCTGCAACCATGGCTTGTTCTTTCCAGTTTGCTTGGCCCTCAACGCTTCTCTTTCTTTCTTTGAAAGGTCTGGACAGTCAGCTTTGAAATGTCCTTCTTTGCCGCATTCAAAGCAACCGTTGTTCACAGGCTTTGAGTTATCTCGAGTTCGGTTAGATTTGTAGAACCTCTTGTATTTTCCGAACCGAGCATCCATGTCAGCTAGCTTCTTGACATGGCGGCAATGCTCTTGTAGCTCTTCTCTGCTTGGCTCCTTCGTAGCTGTGTCGCAGATCGTGTTGGCCTTGATGTTCGCGGCTTGGAGTAGTCAGCTCGGAGTGCTACTGTCTTTGTGGCTGAACCAGCATCTCATGTCGACTCGTCTGAACCGAGGACTGAGATCTTCGTCGGTTCACCTTACACTCATTTCCTTTTAGGATTGAGAACAGCTTTGTTCCCATCTCTCCAAGATCAGCTCGGCTCTCATGATGTTGGTGAAGGTATCCCATCAGCTGGTAGAGCTTGTAATACTTTGAGGTTGATTTCTCTCAAAGTATATTTTCCTCTTCGGATGGACTGGATCCTTCTGATGATATCCATGAACCGAAGTTCCAACTGATCTATGGTTTCATCAGCTCTTAGACAGAAGTTGTCGAAGTCTTGACAGGCATGTGAGAACTTGTTCTCCTTTGTTTCGTCGTTCCTTCACTCAGAGATGCCAAGATATCCCACATCTCCTTGCGGTGTCGCACTCTTCTATCCAAGGAGATAGTCTTGTCCAACTGTGGACATGATAGTGCTTCGAGCCCAGATATCCAGCTGGCTCACTTTAGCTTCCTCTGGAGTGAAGTCTTCTGGCTTCTTCTCCACTAATTCCTCAGTTGCATCCCCATCATTGGGATTTTAGGAGTGCGAGTGACTTTTTCTCTGATGATGATCGGTCCAGGTGTAAGTACTTTTGCATTCTATGATGCTTTGACAATAGAATCTTCTTCATCCGAGTTCTCCAGGATGTATAGTTCACAACCGAGAACATGACCACGATCTTGTCTTTAACATCCATCTGCACACACAAACAAAAGAAGGATGCAAGCAGATATGCACTAGCGTGAAAAAGATCTGTTCAGTTGACCACTGAAGAAAACACCTCGAATTCACACCTCGTGAAACAGAGTCAGCAGTCTTTTGAACCACTGCTCTGATACCACTTGATGGTCCCGATACGAGTTCTGGTGTATGGGGGGGAATACACCAGATAGAAAATTTTAAAACAACTCTCGAAAAATCTCACAACTGAGTAAAAGACTCAGCTGGATTCACAACCGAGTACGAGAACTCAGTTGGAAGAGTGGTGCTGTGCGGAATGTGGTGGATAAAAACTAACTCGTATAAATATATCTCACGCTTAATGCACGGTTGGTCAATAACCAAGTCAGTTGAAATGCAAAGATGCAGTTTGTATGCTGGTTAGTTGGTCAGTTGAATATGCAATAAGTAACTGAATAATAAACACAAACACAAAGATTTACGTGGTTTGGAGAGAACTCCTATGTCCACGGGGAGTTTGAGTCCACACAATCAGTCCAAGTTCTTCTGGACAAAAACCACAAAGCTTACGCGGGCTTTGCAACCGTTAGATAAGTTTACGGGTACTTATCAACCTTACAGATAAGTTTACGGGTACTTATCAACCTATCTACTCAATTCCAGGAAGAGTAGGGTCCTAACAACCTTTTAGGTGTGTGTGAAAGTGGGATTTCCAACTACTAGTTCGAACAAGAAGTGAGCTAGATCTAACACTCTACGAACTCTCAACTAGTGATGTTCTCAAGGTTGGATCAAAAACACCAAGACAGAATCTAACACTCTAGAACTCTCAACTAGTGATGTTCTTAGAGATTGTTTTCAGTTTTGCTCTTCTTGCGATGTGAACTCTCAATTGGTGATGTTCGCTCGTCTATTTGCTCTTGCACTTTTCTTCTCTGTCTTGTGTTCTGGTGAATGAACAAATGCCTTTATTTATAGGCGGAGAGAATCAACTAGCCGTTGGAGGAGCCGTTGATCCTGTTCTGTGAAAGCGATGGCTTGTCTCTCATCTCTGCAGACTTTTCGGATTTGGCAACTGTGTGCTTCTGCTTTCCATCTGAGACAGCCTTGTGTTGGGCCAAATGAGGTAATGACAGAGAGTCAAACCTTCACGTGACTTCCTTATTGGAAATTCAAATCTTAACCTTTGACCTCAACATTTGATAGTCGGTTGAGTCGCTTGATCTTCATTTGATTGGTCTTCAGCTGATGTTCTATCTGAATGCTTCTATCTGAGTAGGAACAGTTGAACTCTCAGATGGCTTTGAACTTCAAGTTGATCTTACATCTGATGTTCTGAATCTTGACGCTCAGTTGTCTTTCTGATGTTCTGAATCTGACCAGTTGGCTCGAACGCTCAGATGACTTTCTTCCATCTGATGCTCTCTTGCAACTTCTCCCTCTTTAACTCTCATCTGATGAACGCTCAGTTGTCTTTCTTACAACTGATGTTCTATCCAAGTGAAGCCTTGTTTCCTTCTTCAGCTGAAGACCTGTAAAGATAAAATCTTAACATTGCTCAAACAGCGAGCCTAAAAGCTAACATTGGGATCTGGCAACATCTACTCGGTTGGGATCAGTTGGTTTTGGAATCAATCAAAACTTTACTTAAATTTTCCAACAATAGTATGCATAAGACATCTATGTGACTCACGTTACATAACATGCATGACATACATGTTATAACTTGAGAATAAGCTTGACCTAGGATGCTAAGATTTTAGACACTTTTATGCTTGTGAACCTAAGTGTTTTTAAGACAACTCTTGTAGGACCGAGCAATCCCTAATTCGAGGACTAGTCAAACGAACTTGAACCAAGGTGGGTTTCTATTTTCAAACTGTGGGATTACAAACTCCCACTGAGGTAACTTTAGGGTTATTAAACCCAATGCTTTCAAAGTGTGATATGCATGCTAAATGTTTTATGCTCAATTGCTTGTGGTTTACCTATGTTGAAAGTTTTATAATACGATTGGCCTCCGTACAAGCCAAGGTAGTGTACACATGAAGTTATGACGGTTCGGTTGGAGGGAGTGGCTCCCCTCTAATTGAACCGGGTGGTAAGAATGTGAGATGCTCTATGGTTCGAACAGTTAACTGTTTTAAAAACTTATGTGAAGGATATTTTTACCAAAGTAACCCTCTTCCATAAGAATGAAGCATGCTATATCTTTTGAAAAATTGTTATCAAAATAGGGCACGGAATCCACTGAGTGCTTTTGTACTCAGCCCCCTGCATTGTTTTCCCTAATGCAGGTTGATCAATGTGGAGGCGAAGGAAGGGGATGTCGATGTCGCTATTGTCCGTTTGTTCGTTTTCAAGTACTTGTCGTGTCGGTCTTTACGACCATTGTTGTGTCTTCAATAAGGCTTATGCCACCAAACTCATGTTACCTCTTATGTTCTAATCATCTACTTGTAGATGGTTATCTTTTGAAACGCTTCCGCAGTGCGGGGCCGGTGTCCTCATACATCGACCCCAGTTATGTTATGCTAGGGCAT